>OMLP01025399.1:16292-39154 GCA_900302685.1 Spondyliosoma cantharus | reverse complement strand
AACCAACTAACCAAGCAAGCATCCAACCAACCATGCAACTAACCAACCAACCAACCAACCAACCAACCAACCAACCAACCAACCAACAAACAAAACAACCAACCAACCAACCAACCAACCAACTGTCAAAACAACCAATCAACCAACCAACCAACCAACTGACAAAACAACTCATCAACCAACCAACCAACCAACTGACAAAACAAACAAAACAACTCATCAACCAACCAACCAACCAACTGACAAAACAAACAATCAACCAACCAACCAACTGGCAAAACAAACAATCAATCAATCAATCAATCAACCAATCAACCAACCATCCAACCATCCAGCCGATGGACATGGCCATGTCACACATCTCCTTAGCAGAGGTATCAATTAGCAATACATAATGAAAGCACTCTGCAATGAATGAAGATGAAGAGAAAAGGGAAAAGGAGGACATGTTTTCAAGCATATCCTCCTCTTCCTTCACTTGCACCCTACTTTGCCTTCTTCAGTTGATCTGAGCTGTCACCATATGCTAATCCTCCACCTTCATCTGGGACAATCACTAGGCTGGACTCCTTTATAGTATGGAAGGTCTAGACATCGTTTCACAAACACTGTTCCCTCTTCCCATGTCTCTCACAATAAATAATGCAAGGGCTGCTGTCCTATTCTGTTTTAGGCTTTTTATTTCTCTTCATAAAGCACGTACTACCAATGTACAAGCAACTAGACTGCTAAATGGACACAGTCGTGTGCCTTTAGGTGGCTGCAATTGCAAGTGTGACATATATAATGGCCTTTTCACTTTGGGAATAACAACTGGAAAACTGGAAAAGTTCTGATTCTGTTTGGTCCACTATGAGTCGCAGATGAAAGATACACTAAGAACGAACATGAACCTTTAAGCCTCTCACTGTGGTTCCCCTGTAACTAACACTTAGACTACTAACACTTAGACTGCGTAGTTTATATATTTCTGCCACTCTTCTTCTACTTTTAGCTCCTAAAAGCATTTTACTTTTCCTTCATCCACCTCTTCAATGGACATCCGGCCTTTTACTTCCCTCTGCTGCCAACTTACCTGCCTCCTCACCCGCTTCATTTGCCATCAAGGTACTCCCTTGTTGCTTTTCCAGCTTCATTCAGCTGTCTCTACGCTTTTTCTCTTCTGTTTGACACACACACACACACACACACCCTTCTCAGCCGTCCTGTCAGTCAGACGGTTATTCAAGTGGTGATCTGACTGGTCAATGTGATGTTGACGTTAGAGGAAACAAGCATGTAAAGGTGCCGAGAATACATAAAAAAAAACAAAAAAACACGATCTCATTTATAACCTTTCAAAAACAAATAAGCTGTTTTTGGTGAATAAAAAAACAGTTGCAAACATGAATAACAAGTAGCACACATAAAGTACACAGAATAAATAAGAATCTTTGGTGGAGACCAGGCAGCATACATACAGATAAACGCCTCCAAACATTTTACAACCTGCTCTTCCTCGGTGTAGTGTTTGTGTTGAATGTATCTGCCTACATCCGACACAGCATTTTCATACTGAATGTGCAAAATGTCAAACTCCAAGCAACTAAAGCACAATTTAAGGTGAAAAACACAACTGTCCACAGCTCATGTGCTCGCAGCGGGAACAACACCGAAACTTGTTACATACACAAAGTTACATTTAGCAGCAGTTACAGTTACACTTACAGAAACACTGTTGTCTTATTTTGAATGATTTTGTCCACCTAGGGGGAGTTCAGCAAGCTGTAAAAAAATAACAGTATAATAGCAAATGTCTACTTAAACATCTAGCAGTCAGGGACTATGACCAATCATTTAGAGTTGTGTTCTTTAGTCCAACTTTCACTCTCCTTTGTGTTTCTTGTCCCCTTTAACTCCCGAGGGAAATGGCCGTGTCGCTGCTAAATGCTCCAGTGTGTTCAACAGCTTGTCACTAACTTTGTCCGTTATTGAGTGAACAGGTAGCGTACAGTGAGTTTATCAGAGCTTTAATACTGAAACAGCTGCAACAACACTGAAATGATGTTCCCTCAGAGACATGTAACGTGAATTAAAGGAATTCTGCTATCCTACAGTATTCTTGTTTCTATTCTTATTTGTTATAGAATAAAATTACAATTTTCCAAAAGGTTTGGTGCGTTTTATGCATGTTTGTAATCCTGAGCAGTTTGAACAGACAACATATGAGACACAAGACACTGATTCCTGTTCTCAAAGTCTGGAGTATGTTCACATTTCCACCCCAATCTCTTCCTTATGGCTTCTATGAAACATGAACACATCAAAATTCCTGTAACATTACCATTTCCCCCAAAACGTATTTGGTAACCAAACTAGCAGCAGAGACAGTATTTTCTACCAAGGACACTATTTGTAAGCTGCTTTTTCTCATTAAGGAGCCTCTTCTGAAGGTTTTAAGGTGATTTTAGGTGAATAAAAGTCATCATTTAGACCATTGTTTGCCATAATCCTTTTCTGCAAGGTGGATAAAGATCCCTCCTGTCAATTATTAAGCATTGCTGCAGAGATTAGCATACTAATACACCTCTCCTTTCAATCACATTCGGAAATATTGTTTGCCATCAGAAACTGTCGGCGGTATAACAAAGATAAAATGCCATTTTCATATTTATGCACCAAACAAGCTGAATGAGCTACACTAAACTATCAAATTAAACGTGTTCGTTTAATTTTCACAGTTCGCAGCGGCAGTAGCTGAAGGAGTGCCACATAAATGCTCCCATTTATGGTAAATGTGTCACCTCCTCTCTCGACTCCTTTAGATTGATATGACACATCAATTTTTTGCCTGTTTTTCCGTCTCTTTCTCCTCCTCGCTGACAGCCACTTTGCATTATGTAGCATTATTCCCTTCTCATGAATACAAAACTATTGTTAGCCTGGGAGTATCCTTGCCAAAATAAAGGAGATTAATCAAAGAATCTAACACACAAAAAAACACATTTAATAACAGAATTAGACACGATACAAAAACACACAGACGCACTCGCTCAAACAAACAAACTGAACTCGTTTGCTTCGCCCGAATGCGGCTGTAATGCTCCCATACATCTTGAGCAGCAGCTTATTGGCTCCAAGCCTCAGCAGGGAATCAGGACGGCGTTCCAGTCTACGTTCTGTTCGCCCCTTTACGCAGACGGCATCGGTTTACCCACAACAGTCGACCTTGAGGGAACCGACCCGGGCATCAGACAAATGAGTCACAGCACCGAGTTCCTATCGGGAGCTGCTATTAAATAGATCTGTTTACCAGGTGCTGAGGTAGACAGACCGCATACGTGTCTGTCTTTGCAGGACAGGAACACATGTTCATGTTGCATTTAAAAAAAAAAAAAAAAGTCCCTGATGGCTGCCGAGCTCTTTTCATTTGAACCTGACAGTGAGAGATGAGGAGATGAGGAGGAGGAAGCGGGGAAAAAAGGGTTTCGAAGAACTCCTATGACAGTCATCGAGATTGAGGTATTTATAGTCCTCACAGTGGTGTCCCTTTACATCGCCGCTCCAACCTTGAGAGTCATTGAGCAAAGTCTGAATGCCTCTGAGCAGAATATCTAATGATGAGAGGAAGCAAAACAACAGCAAAGCTCAATCTTCCATCACCGCTATTACCTGCTCCAGCAGCCCACCGTCGCCGCTTTTCCCTACGAGTGGCTCTCAACCACAAAACAGGCGTGAACAACAAAATGCAGCGAGGACTCCGCTTCAAAGCATGCAGTCCCATTTAAAACTGGCAAAAACATGAACTCAAGTAATATGTCTACCCTGTTAAAAACCAAAACAGAAAACAGGAAAGTTATACAAGCTGCTTTCACTGATTTTTTTTTTTTTTTCCGGCAATTAGCAACACAGAAACAAACTCCAAACAACATATTTCCAACAAGACAGAGCAAAATCAGCATCCATTTAGTCTAAGAAACATTTTCTTAATTAATAAGAACAAATAATCAAAAAATTAGTAATACAAGTGATTAATTGATAATAAAGCAGTCATTAGCTGCAGCTTTAACGCCTTGTGACCTGAACTTCCCTGTGAGAAAATGACGAACACCATCATCACCTGGAGTCATTTTTCCAGATAAAGACCTCAACTCAACAGCTTTATGGATCATTTTAAAAGATCGTTTTTCACATTTCCAGCCGAGGATTTTCCATGTTGCTGTGTCAGTCATTTCATTGCTTTTTCCTGATTAAGACTTCTGGACTGTGGGGTTTTCTGGCAGGTGAGGGTGAGCAGATGCTTCTCATTTTGCTCAATATTCTTGCAAATAGCCCTGCTATTTGAACTCAACCTTGAACATGCTAATGGTGCTCGACTTCAGGAATGGGAAAAAACACTCACAGAGTGAATGTTAGTGGCTGAAATAGCAGTCTTTTTGCTTGAAAATCTATCAAGGCATGTGTCATTTGTGTTTGCTCCCAAAATGTGGGAAATATTTGATTACGCCAATCACATTGCCAATGCTATCAAGCAAGCAAATTAGGCTTTTGTTAGCATAACATTTTGTTTCATCTTAATATAATCCTAGTTTAAATCACCATTAAACAGCATTATAATTAAGTGTCAGTTAGCAAGCAACAGCACTAGTATGCTACCAGCAACAGCATGCTAATAGCAACAAAAAGCCAGCAACAGCAAGATAACAGCACCAGTAAGCTGATGACAGCAAGATAATAGCACCAGTAAGATAACAACAATGGCAAGGTAACTGCACTAGTACACTGACAAGTAACGGTAGCCTAAACTAACAAGAATAGCAAGATAACGACACCAATAAGCTAACAACAGCAGCCAGATAGCAGCACTAGCAAGCTCACAATAACTGTAACCTAATGTCAGTTTTGCCACTTAGTTGGACTGGTTCAGTTAGACCTACACTTTACAACCCTAACACTACCCTGCAGTTACTACGTATAAATATTTACTATCGACTAATCTCTATAATAAATGGCGTAGTGCTAACAGTTTTAATTAAATCACAGGAAAATCTCCATTTGAACACTTTTTTGCTGGACTCAACCCCAGCAGAGCAAACATAAACAATATCCCCACTGATGGTTACATGTGCAAAAGAGAAAAATAGGAAATGATAACGTTTCACTACTCATATATCCAATCCAGGGTTTTGTTTGTAGCATACACAAGCCACAGCTAATATAAACAGTTTAAACAAGGTTTCCTTTTCTTATAAATATTGGAGTAGGCAGTGTAAACAGAGGAGATTTGGATGCTGGTTGACAGACATATGACTGTTGGCAGAGCTTCAGTGGCTTGGCAGGAGAACAGGCCACATATCACTGGTCTGCATCAGGATATGTTGATTTCACTGGCAAACACGGACATTAGAAATGAAGCACACACTTGACCAACACGTCTGCACAACCCACATACGCTCACACAGACAGGTAAGACACCGCTAGAGGTCTCTCTGTGTGAAAGCGGCTTTGCTCTGTCGAGAGCTCATTTTTCTCAAGCCGACCCCGGGGAGAGGGAGTGGATAGAGGAGATGTGAGGACAGGGCCACTCTCTGGAAGTGGAGCTCTCTGACAGAGAAACAAGGACAGCAAACGTGATCTGAGCCTCTAATGCCCACCAGACCGAGACTTCCTTTAAGGTTTTCTCTAACGCTGCGAGGTGTGGCGAAGTCAAACGGCTCTGTGAAGTGCAGCTGGAATGGGGTTTGCTGATTATTTCAATCTCGTTTCCTGTTCAAAGAGGACTTTTCCACCACCAAAGAGGTAGCTAGGTCGGTTTCAAAACGCTCGAAATTAGTGTTTCCTGAGTGTGAATGATAGCTACTGAAAGTAAATGTCAAAATGTGAGGGAGGTGTGCTGTTTTCAGATGAGGATCCAGATTGAAGCCATTATCCAGTACTGCTTTTTTCCTTAAAAACTGCTTCCAAATAATGTGAAACGCATACAAATACAGGAAAAGAAAAAATGGGACAGCTGAGTTTTTGATTGAATGAAAGGAGGCTAAAACTTTGTTAGTGTTCCACATTACAAATATAGGTACTGTTAATATTCTGTAAAACATGTGTTGATGAAAACACAGTAACAATGACGGAGCCTCGGGTTTCACGACCGCTCATGACACAGCGAGACATCTGTGCCAGCAATCCCGTCAAACAGTGCAGCTCTCCGTTTCATCTGCATTGTGTTACATAATGACCGGGCCAGGCCGTTATGCAATCTCTGTTACTGTGGGGCTAGCCTGGTTTTTAATTGGAGACTGATTTAAGGACCATCCAGGGCATAAGTAGACCCGACTCTGCAAAGGAAAGCAACGGGAATTGAATAAGTTTTAATCAAATAGGAAGGAAACTTTACAGCACGAATTATGTGGAATATGTTGCCTGTGGGGGGGTTTAGTTTCAGTCCGGAGGCAATCATTTACATGACCATAATGGATATGACAACTGACAAATTACTGTTTTAAGGAGTGAAATTACAGCTATCAATCATCCCCTCAAAACTTCTGAATGGAGCCTAATTGTCCAGATATTATTCCATTGTCCACTCTGATCGCTGAGTCTTCTTTCTCCTCTCCTGAGTGTGCACGATGGTTTAGACGAGGTAGAAAAACCTTGTTTCTTCTGAGTGGATGTGTTCGCACTACTTTGATGTTATCAAGCAAACGACGGGCGAGAACACTGCACATCAAGGTCATGCTTGTTTTTCTGGATTTGACAAGAAAACAGAGAATTTCTGATGGTGAGAGAAGATGCAGCGCCAACTTTGAGGAGCGGGAGTGAAAAATAAACTGATGTAACAAAGAACACATCATGAGGTTATTTACATAACTCCTGCTTATGGTTGCTACTATTCTAAACTCCACTGACTTGTTTTGCTGGTTCCCTATCACCATTACTTGATCTTCTATATGTCACATTATGAGCTTAAATTTGGATCAACATATATCATCAGATTCAAAGATGCGATTTGTAAAATATGGCCAAAATTCAAAGGTAGCCCTCCCAAAAACATGGGGGGCAGCATATCACCAGAGTGACTGACTACTGCTGCTCTTTGTTAGCTATCCTTTGCTGTAGCTAGCTAATGACAGCTTATTAGCCCATGGCTCGGTAAGCCATGGAGCCAGTAAGGTAGCTCAACTAGAATGTAGTCTGAAGATATAGCATAAAGTAAGGAGGTGATTTACACTGGCCCTGACAGGACAATGAATTCTGGAACAAATGTATTCATTCATTATGTTAAAAGCAGGAATACATCTCCCAGATGAAACTCCAAGGGGCTGTCCGACTATCACCTCTTGCCAGCGCGAAGTGTTATTATATGACAGAATAGGACGGGCGAGGTGAGCACGCTAACTTCAGTAGACATCGCTGCAACATGGTGGTGCACAGATGTCTTTGGCATAATTTCAACAATGTTAGTTCATTTTTTTAAAAGTTTTAAACTGAAACTATGGTCATATTTTACAAATTGCTCTAAACATAAATGCATTCACTTCCTCTGATCTTCACCTTCCTGTCACAGTTGATACCAATGTCATATTTGTCTGTTAAACATTATGAAGCTACAGTCAGTTAGCCTAGCTTAGCATAAAGACTGGAAACGGGGGGAAACAGCTAGCTGGGTTCCTTCTGAAAGTAACAATAGCCACCTTCCTGCACATCTAAAGCTGGCGATATAACTTGATTCATCATTTCTGGTCTTTGTGCTAAGCTAAGCTAATCCCCTAGCTCCAGCTCTTTTTTTCTTGTACAGGTATGAGAGGGTTAGTGTTATTATATGGAATTAATCTTCCCATCTTACTCTCTACAAGACAGCAAGTACGCGCACTTCACAAAATGTCAAATTAATTTAAAGTTCAGTCACATAAAGACGACGACGCGACAGTGTTCATACGTAATCTATTGGTGTAGCCTGTGACACCTGTCATATCCACCTGTCTGCATTCACCTTTACTTTGTGTTTGAAAACATGCCAAAGTGTAATGCCCGAGTGTGCTGCAAGGTGTCGAAAATAACAGAGAGAGACAAACAATGAGAGTGTGCGAGTGTGTGTGGGCTCATCAAAGGACAGCAGCGGGTTGAATCAACTCACAGGAGCCGCGAAGAGCAGCGTATATTCATCATTACCTTCTAAGCTGGAGCACACATGAACACACACAAACGCAAACATGCACACTGCAAGCTTCACCCCCCCCCACCACCCTCCTTTCCACACTGTCATCAGTGAAACCTTCTCTGAGCTGTAATCCTCACGGACCCTCATCTTCAGTCAGTCAGCAGTCTACATCACTATGGCAATGGCCTAAATTCCTCCTCAGTGTGTGTGTGTGTGTGTGTGTAAGTATGTATGCTGTGTGTGTCGCTTTGAGGATATAATCAGTGCATATGACTTGTGTACAAAAGTAGGCGTATGTCTGTGTATAGTTGCCTTTTTTTCAACATGTCTCCCATGCAGTGTGGGTTGGTGTACTTTCCAATGAATCATATCAGTGTCTGGGTAATCCGGTGCCCCAGCTGGTCAGAGAAAGATGTGTCAGAAAAGATTGCGGTCATGTTGAGCAAAGGTTAAGCTTAAGGTTAGATCATCTTCTTGATAAAAAGAAACCAAACTTGGCTGTTGGCAATCTTAGAAAAGCTCAAAAGGTCGTTCCCAAATATTTACCTCTTTTATTTTGGACACATTTCTAGAATCCTCCGCGTCATACCGCGTTGAAAAAAGGATATATTCTGTCTGTACCACTAAGAACTGCTTTCAAATGGAGCTTGTTGTGCACTGTAATGCAATGATCTTCAAACTCTGCTGGAGACTCGCAACCAGAAGGAGTTGTGGCAGAAAAGGAAGAAAAGCTAAGAAAACCGTCTTGAAAAATCTCCCATAACATCCATTTTAGATGATGACAGACAGTTTCCAGCTAGCTCTCAGGCTACAGCCAGCTTGACTAAACCTGATCAAGAATATACAAAGTAATCTTCAAAGACTGGAGTGGACTCGAGTGCCTGTTTTGATGACTTGCAACTTAACTTGACAAAAATTAAATGAGCTGAGGCTCAACTTTGACTTGAAGACTTGTGACTTGATTCGATGCATGATGACGTGAATGTGTTTTCATATTTCATTTTCACTGACTTGGGACTCGACTAGACTTCTTGGGACTTTCTTGAGACTTCCCTTGCTGTGCATACTTTATTTTGTGTGAAAACATAAAATAATAGAAGCTAAACGCAACTAAGACAAATATAACTGGCTTTGGTTAACGTTGAACTTCTTGATCAACATATGCAGGATGTAATTTCCAGCCGCAAACTCATCAGAGAGTCGCAACGTGGGAGGAATGGGTTAAAACTCGTTTTCATTGTGCAGCAAACTACTGTTTTTTCCCGATTCAAGTGATTAGAGGAGTCTTTGAAGATTCTGAACACACCACCAGTAAGTGGCCTTGTGGGTTTGCTCTGTGATTCAAATGTATAATAGTATCAGATGAGAGGCACAAACTGGGGCTCTGCCAGTGCACGTAAACACAGGTCATTAAAAGCCTTTAAACAAGCTACCGATGTAGTTTCTACAGAATGCAAAGTCCATTATTTGTGTGTAGCACAAATGCATACACTGTTCTGTAGCATCGGAGCGCATGGTCTCGTTGAGTTAACAATGCTGCTGCTGCTTTGATCCTGTGATCCCATTAAACAAGCACGACTAACAACAGCCTCTTTCACACTTCATGGCTGAGGTATCTGCGCACGTTAGCGGCGTTAATATTGATTTGAACTGCGACGCACGTAGAAAATTATGCACATTTTAAGCGTGTCTTGGAGGGGTATTTACAATTCCAATATGCATTCCTCAGCAGTGGAAATGCCACTTGTTGTTTAATTAATTTGCCCCAGAAATGTTTACAGGCTGCTTTGAAAGGTTACGTGGAGCTTGATCTTAAAGCACTCTGACACAAAGCAGACTGAGGACAATTTCATACCGCACAGAGGCATGTGTAGGATAAATATTATCTCAGAGAGCTACGCGGAGTTCAGAACGAGTTATTGAGAAAGTGCTCCATCCAGCCAGGGGTTAATGTGTTGAATGTAACCTTAACGGATGTGTCTGACAAGACGTAGATGAACAGAAAGCACCGGGTGTGACATTAGCATCCAAAATACATTAACTGCGTCTCAATTTATATCAAAGCATCAGCTTAAGAAGTCCTTCTTTTCCTAAGATGGCAGGCTCCTAATTTAGTCTTGAGTGCAGCGGATAACATCTTTACCTCGTCGACAGCAGACACCCAGCGACAGTCTGCAATTACCATCTCTAAGGCTGGGGAAACATTAAATGGCATTTAGGCTGATTATATCCACTATGTGGCCATCACGACTAATTTTAAAGATCAGACCGTGGTGGTGGCGGTCAAGGGGCAGGCACAAGGATTAAACCCAAGGCCAAATTCACTTGCTCTCTAAAGCCAGATGTGACGGTGACAATTTGCATTACACATGATGGGTTTTTATGACTCACAGCATGTGCTTCGCTTCTAGAAGCTAGTCAATGGCTCAGTCAATTGTAAGGGAAGAATGAAGCGAGTCAGCGTGTCAAGGAAAATGCTTCGCTGTTATGGTTCTAGAGACATCTGCTCCTATCAGACAAACATGGAGGCCAGTGGGATAAGGAAAAGAAAAAGAAATCAGGCTTCTATGAAACATGACGTGAACTCAAAGTCAGAAAAGGGAATCCACAAATCCGGGATGAAATTTCTTTAAAAACCTGAGAATTTGTCTTTTAATTAAGGTAAATTTAGGATCAGACTGTTTTACTTCTCTACACTTGGTGGCCAAGAGCTACACTCAATCCCCTCAAACAGCCCGTTCTCATCAGAAAAACAATCACATAGGTCGATTGAGAAGTGGCTGTAGTGGCTGCAGTAATTAAAGCTTCATAACAGGGTGTGAGGAAGTGGTTTAAAGGGCAAAAAGTCTGAAAGTCAGAAGACAACGCTGGTCACTTCGGTATGAGGACGTGTTCACCTCATCATCTGCCCCTCTGTACAGGTCAGCTTCTGACGACTGAGCCTTTCGACCAATCATGACACTATCACCTGTTACCAGTTAACCTCTTTACTTGTGAAGTGTTCCTAACAGCTGCTTTGTGAGCATTCCCCAACGTTCCCAGTCTTTCTGTCGCCCCCTGTCCTTACTTCTTTGAAACGTGCTGCTGGCATCAAATTCCGAATATGAGAGTTCATATGGGGATGAGATCAACAATCTTGCAGAGAACCAATAAACTCCTTTCTAAGGGTAAGCAAATCATCACAGTCAGTGCTATTCGTGTTTAGAAATAGCACAGAATTGTTCATGTTTGCAGACTGACTCAACAAAAAGGGCATCAAATGCTGTGTTGCTCTTGTATTGTGTGGTTTTGCCATTGCTTTGATTCTTGAACCAAGCAAAGCCATTGAAATTTGGCTTTAAAAGTATACTTAAGACGTTTCCCAAGTTTTCCCAACAAATCTCATATCTCATTGAGAGAAACATGATGTGGTTCTTTTCTTGCGGCGTTCTTTGCAGAGCAGTAGCGGAAAGAAATCGTGCCGATCTCCTTGCATGCGAATCCAGCGGTAACCATGGTGGTGTTCACTCATTATCGGGCTTGTAATCTCCAAACGCAGCTTCTCAACATCAGGTGTGTGTGTAGCTTTACGACAGAAGAATGAAACAATAAAAGGAGCATGTTCAGTTGTTGTGTGCCTCTCTCGCCTTCTGTTCCTCAGAATCGAACATAATTGCGCTCTGCCACCTGGGCTCGTTGCAAATCATCCTTTTCCACTACATCTCTAAATAAAATGAGACCGACGCCTGGCTCCCCTCGCCGCTAAAAAGGTAGCCAAATAAGACGTCTCGTTCCATCTGGGGATTTATCGACCGCTGGTCCTCAAGAAAACATTTGATTTTTGTGCCAGGTGGTCCAGGCAGGTAATGTGCACTTTAATACTGTTTAGGGTGACGAAGTTGAGCGAATGAGTTTATAGTCTGACAAAAAAAAAAACCCTCCACACACACCGGTGCTGACATCACGTCTGTCTCCATGGCGATGTGGGAGAAAACGTAGGCTGCTGGTGTCTGGATGCAGGCCGGGTGAGGAGAGGAAGGGATAGAGAGAGACAGACAGAGAAAGAGAGTGTCGGAAATCCTCTAGGAGAGGCGTGAAGGAACATAGTGTCAGGAAGCTACCGGCTCTGAATACTAATATCAGAGGCTGGAGATGGACGGGCGAGCACGTGCACGCACACACACACACACAAACGCACACACCAGTCATTGGCGTGCTTGCTACCACTGTGTGTCTCTTTCTGTTTTGTCAACAGTCAGTCGGTAAAAAATAGCCTTTGAGCACAAATGTCAGGAGCCAACGGTGACATTAAAGCCTGTTGGACTGAAGCATCCACAGAGAGGAGAGAGGGAATGGAAGGACAGAGGGCCAGAAAAAGGTAAAAAAAAAACCCAGATGAATAAGATAACCTCTGCTCAGGTGTGACATATGCCACTATGTGTCATTTTTACATTTTTGAAAAAAAAAAGGGCACGCTGACAGCCTGTAGTCACTTTATTTGAGCTTTAAAAACTCTTCAAAACACTCATTTTTACTGGCCTCGGGCGTCATATTAATTAATGAGAAAAAAACTTATTTTCCCATTGAGTACAAAAGGCCACACTATGTGTTTGTGTCAGTGGGCGCACTATTCAGTCGGTGCTCTGCAGAGGTTTTTTTTTTTTATGTCTTTGATAAAAAGCTGATTCATCTTCACAGAAAAGATCGCACTCATTCCACTTTCAAAAGGCCTCTTCTTAAAGACCAATACAGTCATTTTTTTAGGAAACACGCCCCCTCGTCATGACGATGTGTTGTGTGTGTGGGTTGGAGTTGAATGAAGGAAAGGAGACGCGAAAGTAGCTGATTCATGGTGAGCAACGGTCGCTCTCGCAATATTACCTAAAACAACCTTTGCATATGCTGTAGACGTCAGCATCCGTGACGTAAAGTAAACAAAAACTAATTTTCTAGCTTCCAGTTATTAATGTCGGCGGTATCCGGTCGGTGCGACGCTCATATATTATTGAGGAGCTTAATCTCGGCCTGATGACTGGCTGCCTAAGAGAGTCAGGTTGACAGGTGGGTGGACCTCGAGAAACACAAACACAAACACAGATAAACAGCTGATATGAAGCCACATCTCATCCTTTTTGTTGTTCTTTTTACAGGACACCCTCAAGAGCATGCTGGAGGGACAACAACAGCGGTGCTGTGGTCAATTCACAGCAGCGTTACCACATGATTACAGAGCAGTTCACCTCGGATAAATCTGTCAACTCAAATCCAATAGAAAAAACATTCAATACGAATGCAGCACACAGCCATATTACATAAAACACACAGGAGACATAAATGTCTAGATTAGATATGTTACACGTGACACTGACAGATGATGCAGTGAGCCGACAGATCAGTGCACAGTAACTGGGGTGCCGGATGATTAATTTGCCTCGTATCCTGTCAGCTTCTTCTCTATCAACTATTCAATAAGGGCAAAGAAATGAAAACTAAAAATCAGCAGACCGAGGACAGGACTGTGTGATATTAAGCTACTTCTATCTGTGAACTGTATCTCCTGATCTTTATGAGTCACACATAGCTTTTTTTTTTTTTTCTTATAATACGAGGTCATTTAGTAGCTATGGTAACATCTATGTGCGTTAACATTTTTCCTTGTCAGAGGTGCCAGAAGAAAAGTCAGCAATGTTTGTTTCTTTAGTTTCTGTTTTTTTCATTTTCATGTTGTGACTACGCTTGGTTAGGGTTTAGAAAAACATCATGTTTCGGCTTAAGATAGCAGTTTTTTTGTCGCCACAAAAACACGTCTGGAAATTGGCTTGTCGCCTCCAGGTATGTAACTCCGTCACCATCTCCTCCACAGCCCCATATGAAAGTAAGGTCATTATCATGCAATGCGAACGTGATGTGAGACGTTCTGCAGAAATGTCAACATGACATACGAGAGGCTTGCAGAAACATTATCATATATAAATATATAACCATGGTTGTCAGGAATGTTTTATGGATAACTGTTGATTATTTCATGTTTCTAAATATGACTTTTGTTTTCCTCCTTGTATCCAAACTCTCCACACTTCCTTTTCAACCATTTCTTTGTCTCAGTGGTGACGAGGGGGTCTGCAACAGGTGTAAACCGACATCAGTGTTTCTCCTCTACAAAGCCCTCCAAGACTAAATCCCCATTCCAATTCTTGTCCTTTTACCTGGTTATTTAGCGTCGTCTCGCCCTTCAAAACAGAGTTACAATGGATAATGGTTGAAATCTCTCACTATGAAATGGGACAACCCTTCTCGACCCTCGCCCTGATCGGACATTACAAACATGCCGTCTCCAGCTGAGGTGGTTTCTCTTGCATTACTGTAATCCTGGTATCACCACAACACCATTAACCATTTATTTGATGGAAAAAAACAAAAACAAAAAAACCCTGAAGGCTACCAGTTGATTCACAACTTCACGCTACATTACTTGGCCACTAGCAGTGTTTTGCAGGTTAACAATAACAACATGTGCTCCTGCCCTGCCAGCCTGCACTGATATCAGAGGAGCGGTGCCAAGTGCAGCAACTTCACCGCTGGACTTAATTCAATTTCACTCATCATAAGCCATCAAAGGGGGGAAATGCAGCACTGAAATGCATCAAAATGCGGGACTGTCACGCACAAATCACTATAACAATATAACGTTTTGTAAGCTAGATGGCTGCTAAACTACCTCCTACTACTATGAGCAAACTGGTAATGATTGTTTTGTTTGTTTTGAAGAAAAGTAGAGATCACCTTCCTTCGGAGGGTCATGTAGCCCCGACACTTTGCACTACCCATCTTTCCCGGGACACCCTGAGCCTTGGCATGCAAAATGCAGGGGGGCCGAAAAGGAGGGAGCTTCACGCAGTGAATCTAACCCCACCACAAGATAAACATAAGTGGACAACATTCAAGAAACAGCGCAGAGGTAAATGTTTCCTAGAATTACAGAGGGTACATATGAGAGCGCTGCGGCAAAGTGATGGATTTTCCTACAGGATTATGGTCCGGGGCCGTTCCAGGATACTGATCTTCCTTTTGTCAGTCGTTTCCGGCTGGATTTGCCTGTGCGTCTTGGCAGCTGTTAAGCAATGAGGATTTAATGACAGATTGGACTGACGATACAGTAAGAATCAACAGAGATTTATGTTTGAACCCTTGGATACAACCTGAATCTCTCCACACAAGAGCCGTGACACACGCCGCAGAGAGAAAAAAAAAAAAAGAGGCCAACCATTCGGGCTTAGCTTAAGCTTCCGGAGGAGTCGTGAGGAATCCCGCACGATGTGATCCTTTTGTGTATTTCTCAACAGCTTTGACCTAATTGTTTAGTAAAGTCACCCATCTAAATATAGACAGACACGGGGAGGAGAGAAGAAGAATTATCAAAGCACTTTCTGGTTGGACTCAGTTTGAATTAATTCCAGGAAAAAAAAAAAAAAAAAGGAAAGGGGAGGAGAAGGAAGGAGACAAGGAGAAAAGCAAGACAAAGGCATAAAGGAACGTAATTAGCTGAGACACCGATCAAGCCGAGGAAGCAAAGCAAACGGAAAACGGCGGCGTCACGTTCTATTTGACTGCGGCGCCCCCCCCCCCACCGCTTCCAGCTCCTTCTACCTGCTCTCTCCTCTTTTTTGCTCCAAATATCAGCAGGTTGCTAACAGTCTCTGAAGTACAGGAGCATTATGTTTCCAATTCTGGGAGGGGATGTTGAATTCAGCAGATGGAGGCTGTATTGCAACGTGTTTACTGCACCATCCACTTTGGTCGGTCCATCAAAGTGTCCTCCGAAGGCTGTCTCTTCTCGTTCACTTCAAGGTGCATTGATTCTGCTGCTTTGTTAGCCTTTCTTTATAAAAAACAACACCTCCTTGGCTTCAGAGTTGTTGCACTTCAGGCAGCTTTATGCATTGTTTTTTTTTTTTTGTAGGTGTGAATTTTTATGTGTGGGCACATAAATATGTTATGCTGCTTGTACATATTTTCTGCAGTGAGACTTTTCTTTTTTTTTTTTTTGTTGCATGCATCTTCTATCAGTGTTGTTCCTTCCCAGACAACAATGCTTGTCCACCTAATCCAGTCCCAGCGCTCTAATTGGCTAACTGCAGCCATTTTCTCTGCTCCGGGGAGTGTGGAGATTAAGGGGAGTGTGTGCTCTGAGCTGCCCGGCGCCTAAATGAGTCACGCTGTGGGTACAACATCTCTCCGGGGGAATAGATGGAGCACGCCCACACGCACACACACACACACAAAATCAAGTGTTTTCTCCAGACCGGCAAGACGTCTGCGCCCGATCGACAGGCGCAGGTGTAGATTCTGATGTTTTCCTCGTCCGTCTGATGTCATACGCTGAAACGTATGTGAGCAGCTGAGGCCAGAGTTACACTCGCTCACCTGAGATTACCTGATTCCTGCCGAGCAGTGTCCTGCCCTCATGTATGCATCAATAATGAATGTAGCCTGCAGCTAAACACCCTGTTAACGCTGTTCACAATGCTCGTGGCCCCGGCACGCTTCTCCACACACTGCTGTACGATGCTGTTCTGCTGTAGGCTCATATTGAACTATTAAAGATGTGGATTAAATCAGGCACTCCTGCTACGGTTTTCAACTGGAGGATTAAAAAAAAAGTTTTATTTTTAGCTTTAATTTGATCTATTACACAATGACTGATCTAATAATCAAGAGACTAAAAATGCACTGTAGCATCACTGGCGCATCATTAGTGACGCACCAGTGATGATTCTGACCTTAATAAACACATTTGTAAAATGCTGTGACTTAAGTTACCCTGAAATAAAAATAGAGCGTGTGTACACCAAGACCATTAGTCTTGATAGTCGATTCATTCACTGGGTCATTATTTATGCCAAAAAAATGCCAAACGGTTGCTGCCTTCACCTTCCCAAATGACTACTTTTACATGCACAAAATATTCAGCTTTTTTGCCCTTTTTGCAAAAAAAGATGATAATCCTACTAAGCTGTTTGCACGGCTAATGAAAATTTTATATTCTAGTCTGCATGCAGCCATTGCAAACCCCGATAAACGAACACAGCCTCCCTGTTTCATTCGTTTAACCATCTTTTTGAGAAGGTCAGCGTTACGATATTTGTGTTTATGCAGAAACCTGTTGATACCAGAGTGTTTCATGGTGTTTAAAAGAAGGTGTTTTTCTCCTTCTGACCCGACATCCAGGCTTTTCCTCTTATACAAGCGTCTCTGAGCCAGCCTTACAAACTGTTGGCCAGGCAACGCACAGAGCTGATGGTACACAGTGTGTCGCACACGGTGGTAACTACCCAGTTTAGACTCTTAGTCCAAAGAAAAACAAAATGCTCCTGAAACCTGAATAACATTGGCATATCCCTCATGTCTTGATTTGCTGCTGAGTACTTTTGGGTTTCTGAATGTTACTTGACAAATGACAAAACAAGCGATGTGAAGATGTCACCTTGTGCTCTGGGAAATTAGCTTTACTCACTTAACTTTCAACACATTCTCGGCCGTCTCGTCAGACATGTCATCTTGGTCAGTGGCCTTTAGCCTCAAACTATTTACTACTACTGTGAAGCTCTATCTATCACCCACCATTGGTTTTGCATGCAAAGGATTTTGCAGTCAAGTTGGCAACTTCCGGTTGGGTGGTCAGGTTCAGGAGAACATCTCGTGTTGGGTTACAATAACATACAGCCACGTCATTCATGCAATTTACGCAATGTATTTTACGTGTGTGGACTCTTGGTTACACTCGGTCTCCTGGGGGAAAGTCTTGTGCATGTGAACCTTTCAGAAATAGCACTCGAGGGATAATCACAGTGTCAGATTTGTAGCTTAGAGCAACTGCAAGGCTGCTGTATTGGGAGTGAGAACGGGTTCCCTTAAACATTCATTAGCGGTATACAACAATTAATAAACTGTCCTTGTGAGTTAAAAAACACGTGTTGACTAATGTACAGTACAACTGTGTTTTACTATATTGTCATTCATCGTGTGTTTATACACCAGCATCCAGTTACTGTTGCCAACAGGAGGAGCTACTGCATAGTTTAACAAATGCATAAACCCCCATTAATACATGGTACATTTATATTTAATCAAACTTTAGTTAAAAGTTATTTTACCATTAACAAACAGAGGATTTTCTTCACATCAGCTGCAATTTTAAATGGCCAAATATCAAATATACAGAGTATTTATGAACAATTCATAAAGTATTAGACAAATAAGTTGCAACTTTATAATGCATAGCTGCTTAGGGTGTTATATAACATTTAATCAATGTCGTATACTGCTTAATAAAAGGACTTAAAGTAAGGTGAAACTGATAAGAATGATTATCTTTAGTTGAGGCCCTAAAATACAGTCTTGGCACACAGTTCAAGTCACTATCGCTCACCTATAAAGCAGCCACGAGCGCGAACATACTTTTGCTTTCTGCCTTCTGACATCTGCTCCTGCTGTCGGCGCGAGGCAGGATATCTAAACTCCTCTGTCTTTAGAAATCATCCGAACGCCTCCTCTGAGCGTATCTAACATCCTCTCTCTCTCTCTCTTTTTACTCTTACTATTACAGGCTGTCTCATTTGCTCCGCACTTATGTCTTACTTCACACACCTGCAATATTGTGGCACTCGTGTGAGGTGGATAGCGGAACTGATCGTCGAGGCACTTATTCTCGACTCGGCTTCTCCTTGATCTGCCGTGGCTTGGATTGTGCCTCATTTGCATGTTGCTTTGGGTAAAAAAAAGGCCAGTCGGATAAATACACGTAAACCTGACAGGACTTTCCACGCAAAGTGAGTTTGCAATATCTAAATACTTTACAGATGAAATTTTGTACCTGCCTGAGCAGTTGAAATGTTTGGGCTGCCTCTGATAAGAAGCGAGTCTGTGATATGACAGTCCTGGATCAGGTCTATAAGCGGCGGTGTACATCGCTAGTTTCATCACGACACGATATTAAATTGATTCTTAAGGCAACAACATGATATTTGCCGGTGTCACGACGTCTGCAATTTCAATTCGATTCAATTCAGGCGCCTGCGAACGATACGAGACAATATCATACGGCCATTTTTAACAGTTTTAGAAGAAGCTGCCACCACTTTCTTTTTTGCTTTAGGCCATAAAAGAAACACAAAACCACAAACAATAGTAACTGTTTAAGTGCTGTGAAGTTGTATTTAACCCGACTCAACTAAAACACTTAGAACATGGGCACGGCAACAAGAAAAACTTAAGAAAAATATACAATTCAGCACAATATTTAGTTTCAAGGAGACAAAACAATTGTATTTTGTTAGTCACCATTATTAGCTTAAGCTTATGGCTTTTTACATCACATAATTACATGTATAAATACATACACAGTTTGTTTTAGTCACCATTGGTTTGAATCCAGGCATCTCCTAACAGAATCCAACGGTTTAATTTCAGCCTGCGTGCACGTTTTTTTCAGCCTATCATTGTTGAAACAGAGCAGCTAATATTGCCGTGGGGAGAGCAACGAGTGAGATGTGTGTTGAACTGCCTTTTCCCCAAACTACAAAACATATTCACACTGTTGATTTATTCCCAAGAAGGGAGTTAAAATCTTTGTATTTTGGCTATTGAACAGAAAAGGTGACACAGATGCCCCGTGAAAACTAAAAAAAAAAAAAAAAAAAGGTGTGTCTTTGTGATGATGATATGCATCGATGTTTTCATTTTTAAGATATTGGATCATTAAATCTTTATATTAATCTGGAATGTTGGATCATTACACCGCTAATTAGTGTGCGAGCATCTCCATTTGTAGTAAAAGGAACTGATAAAGTGTAGGTATTGTCTTGTGAGGAATAATCTTGATCTGTTCAACACAGTGAAATACACAGAGGCTAAACTGAGAGAGAATAGGGAGCTCTGGTGTCGGATCAGAGATAAGGGCGTGTGGATAAACCCAGCCTCACATAAATGCTCGCACACTTTGATTAAGTTGCCGCCTCCTTCCCATTTTTTATATCTTTTCCTGTATTTTTTGAGTCGTAAATATTGGAGCGGGCAGTGCCAGCGGAAGAGATTTGGATGCTGGTTGACAGACGCATCGCTGTTGGCAGAGCTTCAGTGGCTTGGCAGGAGAACAGGCCACATATCACTGGTCTGAATCAGGATATGTTGCTCTCGCTGGCAAACACAGACATTAGGAATGAAGCACACACTTGACCAACACGTCTGCGCACAAACTCACACAGACAGACAGGTAAGACGCTGCCAGAGATCTCTCTGTATGAAGACTGGAGGCTTCGCTCTATCGAGAGCTCGTTTCTCTCAAGCAGACCCCAGGGAGAGGGAGTGGATCGAGGAGAAGCGAGGACAGGGCCACTTCTCTGCTGTCCTTGTTCCTCTGTCGGAGAGCTCGGCTGCCAAACGTGAGCTGAGCGACTAATGCCCTCCAGACTGATGCTGCTTTTAAGGTTTCTGCGACGCTCTGGGGAGAAGCAAAGTCAAACCGCTCGGCGGAAAACAGCCAGAAGTCGCTTATTGATTATTTAAAAATTCCTGTTCCAAGGAACGAAAAAAAAAAAAAAAAAGGTAGCAACTCTGCTTCAAAATCGACAAAAACCATTCGCAAAGCATCTGTTCTCAATTAGCAGAGCATGTGTTGTTGAGCAGTGAGGGAAACATGAGTGAAATTGCATTAATCTGCTGCTGTTTGACAAGGAAAGGATCCATTCAAATGTGTGGGGATCTACCAGGAGAGGTGCTAGCTATAATCCCATTAATCAGCATAATTGGACCATAATTGGCCCTCATCAAGTCCCTACAGTTGCCATCACTCAAACCTCGACATCATTGCCAAAGCGTCTCAAACACTGGCTCACTTCTCCCTGCAGAGATGAGACAGGTTCGGACTGATCCCCGCTGTTCCAGTGGAGAAACAGGTCGGTCTGTCTGCAGCGGGTTCGCGAATGCGCTGCAGTGCGGCCGCCGACACACATGAAACAAAGTTCCCACGCTACGCCTCGCTCAAAGCCACGCTGTTATCCAGTAAACATGCCGCGAGTAAATATCCTGCCGAGGCGAGCGGCCGCTGCAAACTCAAGACACAAACACCGTGCCCACGTACCCAAAAATAAAGACTCGGGGAAACAAAAGCGCAGACAGAATTCAGTCTCTTTCTTGCGCCATGGGTGTGTTTCAAAGTGTGTGAGCAGGTGGGCCTGCGAGACAGAAGACTGCCATGGAACCAGACGTGTACACCACGCTCCCCTGACAGATGCGCGTCGCCTCAGAGAATCAGCCTTTTTGCTCCTGAGCTCCAACATGGCCGCCAAAGACAAGTCGTGTTGGCCACTTGAGACGAACGCTGGGATTCTACGGTTACCATCTTAATCCGTGATCAGCGCCAATTATTTTAAATTCCTTATCAAACATGGTTATGTTGATGTCAAAACAACTTGACATCAGATATTGATGGATGAGATTTGTAATCCTCGTTTTCGGCCGAGAGTGTTCACCACCTATTTAAAGGTTTGTCATATGATTTAATATGCATCTGTCATCATGTTAAAATAATAGGCAGTCCGCTCACTTTTACATTCATTGACGAATGATTCAGGCTATTACATACAAGATTAAAGCTGCACTGATCAATATTTTTCACTTAACGTAGATGTGAACCCACTCAAGTGTTTGTTTTTTTTTTTCAGTGTTTACTGGGAGGTGAGCATTTTGCAGCTTAAAGGAACACTTCACCAAAAAATGTTTATCTAGTTGTCATCTAATCCCCCCCTCCGTGCCGATGGGGAAGTCCGGCGATGTTTCGTAGTCCACAAAACATTTCGGTGTTTGACAGCAAAGCAGCTTTGCACCATTCTCCTCAAAACGAAAAAAAAAAGTAACCAAATAAACATTAAATGTCTCAATACAGCTTGTCAGGTGTAATCAAAGTCCCTTTTTATAACCTGAGAACTTCACTGTAGCTGCTGGGTTAAAAAAAATGTTAGCGCTGACATCGTCTGGAGTGGGTCATGAGTTAATGACTGAATTCTTATTCTTGGGTGAACTGTTCCTTTAAGAGCCATGCCAACTTGTTTTTCCACAAGGTGATGACGACGATCAACAGATTAGCGCAGCTTGAAAATGTTGACAGTGTTTTGCGTGGACGTTGAAGCGACTGAAGACGATGAGTTAGATTGTCTGAGTCTCTCAAAAAAACAGTAAATTCACGATTGTCGAGTGAGGAAAGTGTTTTATGTATTTATTTATTCTTACATCACTGGAATCTGTGTTGTATAATCTTCAGCCAGTGATGTTATCTATCATTGTCAAGTGATGATTAGTGTGGGCTAAAAATAACCTCCCTGATCTTCTGTGCTGTTCATCGCGAATACAAACGAACAAGGAGAGATTTTAAACCATGAGAAAGTTGCTGAATCAGTGAAGTCGTGTATCTATATTTTATATTTATGTGTCCTTCCAGCCCTTCACCTCCCAGTCCTGCGGTAAAAAAAAAAAACTGTCTGCCTTTGATGCACATTGTGTTTGAGTCTACAGTATGTTTGTCTGGGGAGGTGTGCTGCTCATGTCAAACAAAAGGAAACATGCACTTGCTCTCTGTTGATCAGTATAACAATCTAACCTTGAGCAACCAAAGCGTCTTCCTGTGCACTGGAGCGCATTGCAAAAACAAAGCAAACACAACTGAGGAGAGGAGAGAGGGGGGGGGGCAAATAAA
>OMLP01025399.1:0-15287 GCA_900302685.1 Spondyliosoma cantharus | reverse complement strand
ACAGGGTTCACACACCTTCTTACACATAAAATTTAATAAAAGGATTTTACAGGTCCAATTCCCTCATGTTCGACGACCTAGCGCTACAAAGTTTGAGACACGGCTCAAGGTCATTACTGTTACAACGCTGAGACTTCCTATAATGAGAACTAGCAGCTTTACAAAAGCTCACAGATCACAATTAAAAAGAAAGAGCAAGGCTTGAATGTGCGCTACTGTGTTACAGCGATGGCAGAACAACACAGGAAACTCTGACAGACAGCTGAAAGTAGCCTTTTTACTGGCACGAGGTTAAAAAAAAAAAAAAAAAAGATCAAAAAGAACTTTGATTTCTATTCTTGCACAAAACATATCAAGTGCTTTAAATGACCCACGTCTATTTGTGTCAGATCAATTCTATTCGCAGCCAATTTTCAAGGATTTCACCGACCCAAATGAACCCTGATTAGACGTCTCTGATTCTGACAGGCAAAATCAATGAAATGGCTCCGAGATTATTTCAGCTATTGCTCATTGTTAGTCCTCGGGGGAAAGTTTGTGAAGAACATCCACAGCGGGATCACTGCTTACGCTGTCCTTTTGTTACAGTTGACACGGCCTAAATCAGCTTTTCGACCTTGGAGAAAAGCTTCTGCAAGCTGTCGTCTTGTTTAAATTTAGGAAACTGAAATTACAGGTGTAGCAAAAATCTAGAAATGCACCAACTGCAGTTTTCTTGTGGAGCAAAGACAAAAAGCCAATTCTGATTTTGGCCGACAACAATTTTCTTTTTTTTTCCCCAAGAACTGTAATTGACAGCATACACAAACACTTTTGTCACCTTCCATACTTTAATGGAAAGTTAAATTGCATACTCATAGTCAAACATCCCCTACTGAATAATTCACAGGACCTTCTTTCTCTCTCTCTCTCTCTCAAACTAAACTCAAAATAAAGTGCTCCAGGTTACCTTTCTATAAAAAAGCTCATGTTGTCCATGTTGTCAGCCAGTTTATTGACAGATTCTCAGCTCCCCCTGTTAAGCATGAACGCAGTATATTGGCGTATATTGTGTATACTCTTATTGTGAAAGGTAAAAAGGTAAGGAGTCTGCTATGTGTGTAGATGTGACTGGCACAGAATCGGGTATATCTACTATTTACTTTTTAAATTTGTCATCCAATAAAAAAAACGTTAAGCGCAAAAACCTTGCAAACTGAGCACAATGCCTTAATTATTCTATTCATTGCAAAAATTCACAATGCGAAATGAGATGGAGTCATCAAGCGGTGAAGATGTTGTGTTTGTTTTTGTCGTCCTCACTTCCTGTGGAAAAGAAAAGACACTAGCCTGCTGGGTCCATCCAATCCTGAGAACATGACAAGATCAGGGAGAGTTTCACCTGCTGATAAAAGAGCTGCAGAACTTTAGTGGAACCACACATTAAAAAGAAAGAAGTCCATGAAACATGAAAAGAAGTCCTAGGGAGTAAGGACACACACACAACACGATGTGGTATTCATTTTTAAATGTGTGGCAATTTCGGACAAAGAAAAACAGACTTGGTGCGCAGGGGCCTTCAGTTGTTCTTTTGTACTAACTGAGAGGGCTGCTTGACCAAAACATTAGCTGCATTGCACCACACACTCTTGCGTCACATACGAGACCTGCTACATTTAATTTTTCACATCCTGTGGGTTTCTCATAAAACCGTCGAGACTTGAGTTCCGAGATCAAATAGGCTGCGGCAAGTGGAAATCCGTCCACTTTATTGTGTAGCATTACCATTTCAGATAAGTACATACACTTTCTGGCGTAACATCATTATCTTTCAAATTGAATACTTGCTAGTGTCGAGCTTATTTACGCTGCTCGCAGCAAATGATGATCCAGACAAAGTGACATTATGATAGCTTTGCCTCATTCAGCAGGTCACACTTTGAGATACCGCAGCAGCCTCTGCACATTCAATTCCCCATCCCACTGATGTGGCAAAGATGGAACATTTCATTAGGGGCTTGGGTAAACACAATGAGAGCTCTGATGTGTCTGTGTGAGCGCATCGCCGAAGCAGACTAAGCAGTTGTCTTGCCATTACCTAAAGCCACAGAGAGCAGCGGCGACACAGATTGGATCTCTGATTGCAGAGACCTCACACGCTGAATTATTGCTTGAATATTACAGCGACATGATGGTCAAAATCAGCCCAAGCTGCGGGACAGTTTTCAAGTCCGCAGCCAAAATCTTCCGACAGCCCTCTGGGCAATCGTTCTCGGTCAGCCCGGGTGATTGCACACCTCTGCAGGCTGCGGCGTCCCAGCTCATTTGACCGGACTCGATGGAAAAACACAGGGGAGGAAGGATGAGGAAGGAGAACAAATATTTTCTTCAAAGAGAATTAGAAATGGCTGGTGGACAGAAGAGGAAGGTTTCTGTGAGAAATGGGATATGAGAGAGAATGATCAAACACCAAAACCTGATTCGTGAGCACAAAAGTAAGCATTAAATTTGCTTTGGAGAAAACCTTCCATCTCTTTTACTCTGGACTTTGCTTTGCCTTGTTCCTCTCTTTCTCAGTCCCTTCCTCCTCCTTGGTTTTAGCATCCACGAGGAGCCAATTACTCATACAGCACCGGTAATTAGCATGAGGGATGGCAAAGCCTAATGCTGCTAAGACTAGAGAATTGTGACAGTGAAACCGTCTCTAATGAGACAGACCCTGGGGATTCTCTTCTCTCGGCTCTGGCCTCGCTGACTGCTCCGGTCTCGGCGATGGATGGAGCTAATCGCTACAACTGAAAACAGTGTCATTTTTCAAAAATCGTCGTACAACCGTGGCGAGGCAGGTGGGAGGCAGTGACAGAAAGTATGCAATTTTGTGAAGGGAGTTTTACAAAAGAGGACTGAAAATATTTCAAAACGATCCCGGCTTTTCACGTTTTTTTTTAAACGTCCACAAATATAAGCAGCACCGATAGCAGTACGAATGAGCCAAATGTTAAGACATTTTTCATTAGTTTCTCAGGAAATAACACATGGATTATGATGAAAACACAAGGTGCGTTAAGATGGCTGGCATCTATGAATACAAAAGATGATTGTTGGGTCTAGTGAAGGTACGCGTTACACACTTTAAAGCCAGATGTGGGAACATCCAATCACACCCTTCATAAACCTTAAGTCCCCATTAGCTGATGTTCACTGGGTTGTTCTGTTTAAGGGTCTTTCCTCTGCTATCAAACAACTTCGTCCCTTCTTTAAATGGTGCCTACATTCCCACAAGTATCACGGTTTGGGATGAATGGTGGCCATCAGTGATTGGGCGATATATATCATGTCAACGGTCAGAGAGCTAGAAGTTTCATTTAAGTCATTGAGTCATTTGATCCATTGGTGGTATGAAAAAATTGATTAGTGCAGTTTTAAGGCACTTAAATTTCATGGCGTACGGTGAATGGAAAATGTATTTGAACGCTGACTACTACCCTGTCAGATGTGTGGTAGTCAACAAACTACCTGGAAAAAGAAATATGGATAAAAATAGGGTAATTGTCAGTGGTGTTTTTTAATGATCATCATCATCACCATCGACTGCTGACATAGCTTTAGTGTCTTAACATGGATTAATGGTTCCCCTGTTTTTGTTGGCACCAGGTCACTCAGCCTCAGATATCTTTTATTTAAAAAATGAAATACTGTAAGACCACAGACTGAGCTGTTTACCTCACAAAAGCAATTCTACAGACTGACGAACGACTGAGATCTGTTAATCGAGTTATCCTTCCACGGATAATGACCTTAGTTCAGGTCAGATAACATGATCAAGATGTTTACAAGTAAGGTAATCAAATTATTGGAGTGCCTTTTAATACAAAATAATTGTTATGTTGGTTGTGTGTTTGGGTCTGAGGCGGAAGAGATTTGGTGCATGTCTGGCCTAAGCAATGCCCCTTCGGCCACAAAGACTCTGGTCATGAATATTAAGACTCTGGGTCAGAGTGTCCCCGAGCTGCTCTGTGGACCAAATCAAACACACCTCTCTGTCCTCAGTCTGCAGGCAGTGGCTGAAATGTCACATGAGGTCAGTGACAACTCTTGCGTGTGAGCTTTGAAACATAATATCTGTAAAACTTCCTCAGAACCCAGAAAAGTTGAAGACTTCTGAATACTGGGTCCAACTAGCACGGAGAGCGATGCCGTTTTATTGATTTAGCATCACGTGTGCTGAGGATGTTAGCTTTTTGCCTCGCACATTCAGCTTTAGCCTCCGTCTTTTAGCTCAAATCAAGTGACCGTATTTGGAAAAAAAGGGTGGAACCATGGATGATATGACTTGGATCCGACTAAGAACCTCAACACATGCCGTGGTAGCGTCTTGTCAATCAAAAGTTGTCCACGCCCTAAAGCACACCCTGCTTCCTCGTCCATTTCACCCTAAATGGGACCTTAATTTACAAACTGAACCTTAAACTGCATTAATGAAGACTTTGAACTCGAGACTGAGACCAAAAACTAATTAGGAAGCTGTTCACCGAGGTAATAAATCAAGTGAGAAGTAAGCTAATTTTCTCATAGGCTTACATACAATCAGACTTCTTTTTTAAACCAGTTCAGTTGCCCCCTGCTGGCCGTAAGAGGGAAAGCAGGTTTGTGGCATTGGCAGTATATCTAATAGAGTCAACAGATTTAAGAAGGGTTATCATGATGAACAGTCATCATGTTGATCTTGAGCTAAGATTAGGTTAATTAGCTAGCATGCTACAACCTGTAAATTTTGCCAGTGACAGCTGCCATTTTAGCTGATCGGCAGCTAAAAAATGAGAAGCTGCTTTTGTCTGTGTCTGAAATCAAGGACACATTGTTCACCATTTTACACCAAATTCCACCAAAAGCTTGCGACTGACTTCCTTCCCATTGTCAGCAGTTTTTACTTTTACTTCAGTCTCTCTTTCAAATTTAACGATGATGTTCGAGAGACGCTTGAATGAAGACGAATGGAAAAGTACTCCATCGTCACGGTAAAAATGAGTGTGTCCATCTGTGGAGTGAATTCACTCAGGGATGACGACTGTAGCTTTTCCTACTGAAGACAACAGCCAGATGCCACAGTCGGCGTTTCTGGGGTTTTGGTTTCCAGTGCGAAAAGGGTATGAGACTTTTAATTAAACTGCAAATGTACCAAGAATGGCAAGCTTCACCGTCAGAGCATCAGTTACCGAGGGAGGTCGGGGCTTAGCTGTCAATCCTACGTAACTGACATCCTCATACTCGACACACCTGCAAGCACACACAGACAAAACAGAAGCGCATGCTGCTCAGTGGCCCCTGCAGTAGTTTATCTTATTGTCGTACACATACTGTATTTCCTGTTCGATCCAAAAAACATTTTGCATCTCTGCTTCAAGACAGGATAAGTGAGACTCAAAAGCTGCATTTCTTATTTTTCTCGAATCATCGGTCACAGCGTACCCAGGACTCGTGGGCTGCTTCTGATAAATAGCCTCAATTCTAATCTCTGCTGTGTCATTGTTCAAAAGGGAAGGGGAAAACTCTTTTGTGAAGTCAAGGTTTAAAAATAATAGCTCAAAGTTTGCGGTCCCATTTACCTTTCCGGAGATAAGGCTGCCACACTCTCTGCTCGCTGGTGAACTACGGTTTATGCAGTGCACCTCCTGCCAAAATGGATACCGACGAGCATTTAGAGGAAAGATAGCGCTACGAGTACAGTTTGGAAAAAAACTCTTCAGGAACAGTTAATGAAAAGGATTTCTCTACCTGCTCGTTCAATGGGTTTTTCCGACAGTGGATTAAAAGGATGGAGGCAATAACTGCAGTTGCCATGCAGGAGAGAGAGAGGAAGGTTCAGGTGTCCCAGATACGCAACGATTCTGCACAGTCCCGCGCCGCATTTGTTGTGACGACGTATTGTTCTTTTCTAAATATGAGTCTGAATTTGCAGCTAAACTGTGAGGATAAAGTGTTGAATTTTCACAGTATAAACTACTTAATGGCAGCTTCTTTTATCAAGCACACACAGCTAAATATATAATTTGTAGGACACACTGCACACTAACAGACAAGTCCCAAAGAAACATCCCACCTCTGATTGACCCGGGCTCAATTTTGCCTCTTTGCGCCCACGGCTGTGTGGTGACAGCACCGTGTGAATAAGACATACTTAGACTCACTCCTCGTGGACACAATTAAACGAGTCGAGGTCCCCTTTTTTTACCCTCTTCCCCGCCAGTTGTGATTACCTTCAGTTTCCAATTTAAAGGCGCTGTCATTTTCTATCACTAGCACCTCACAGATGTATTCCCAGAAAAGCTAGCAGGCTGCCACATATCATGCGAGCGAGGAGGTGCGGTGGAGCTCCGCCGAGATCTGAGCCGAGACGCCAATGCTGCCTTCAAGCTCTCAGTCAAAGTTACAAAATTAATGACTCGGCGGAGTGTGGAAAGAGGCTTCGTGTGGGTTCAGATGTCGCGAATGCTTTTAAATAAAAAAAAGTTTGTAAATAAAATATCGCTAACGATTTCTGTCAGAGGTTTCACATTTCCTCCTCCGTGACTCTCTCGTTCCCCCCAAAGACATCAGATCATTACGGCGAGGATGACGCAGGAAGCTCACCGCGACAGCCTCGCGGTGAGCTGACCGCAGGCGGGCCACCTGATGGATTTGCGTACCACCACACCGCTACTGGACTGACGAGGCTGGAGGACAGCTGGAGTTTCAGATGGAGGGGGGGGGGTCTTTGTGTGATGAGGGCCAATTAGGGAGCAAATTTCACACCTCTCTCCTGTCACGTCTGTAGGCTGCATCTGCTGGCGAGCATCCAGCGTCGTGTCACGCTCTCCACCCAGCACATCCGCATCTGTGTCCCGCCTTGTCAGTCACCCCGTCCCTTACCTCAAGCCCACACACACTCTCGCTCACCCCCTCCTTTACACTAAAGCCAGGATGAGTGATGGCAGACAGGATATTGCTTGTCAAAGTGAGACATTTCCCAAAAACTCAGGGATCACACGGATCAATATGTATGTTGAGTTTGAGGAATACCTCAATTAGTCATGGGTCCGAATCCCCATTACCGACCTGCAGTGTACTGAAGAAGCAGACAGACGGGATGGAGAAGGGGAATCAAAGAGGAGGGGGTTACGGGAGGGAAGAAAAAGAAAGCGGGATGAGAGTTTTAAGAGGAGTCGAGCCTTTGACGCACGCGGGGAGTGGAGGCAGTTGCCATGGAAACCCCTCCCTGCCTCCAATGAGTCAATGAGTGAGTGAGGAGAGAGAAGGGAGAGAGAACAGAGGAGGAAGTAAATGGGGGGGGCAAGAGAAAGTGAGCTTTTGACTGAAAGTATTTTGTCTGATCTGACAAAACCTAAAGGAAAAAATACAATGTGACAAATTAATACACAAGCAAAACAAACACCAGCTGCTTCTGTTTCTCATTCAACAAACAAACAAACAAACAAACAAACAAAAAAAATCAGCCACCGATGCAGCGTCACCTCAAGTTCTCCTCTATCTTAAAAGCCTCAATCTGCTTCCTCATTCATCTCGCCGCTGGGGACCAGCTCAGAGCTCAGCAAGGAGCCGGTGTGAGCTCCTCTGTGAGGCTCACACTTCTTTACAAAGATGCTAAATAATGAATGAAGGGGCACTGGGGAGCTGTTAGTCTTTCTTATTATCCTGATTATTGCTATCATTCATCAGACATCAGGCTATTAAAGAGAAACACGCAGACATGTGACAAAATAAGGAAAGAGAGAAGGGCCAGTCCCGGCTACCTGGTAGGTGACTTTATGCAGAATTCCTTACGGATGGAACTAATGATTGTTTTTATGACATTGTTTTTATGATTAATCGTTCAGTCCAGTCATAAATAACAAAGAAAAACAAAACACTCATGTTTAACCTGTTAACAGCTAGTTTACCAAACAATACAAACAGTCAATATAAGTGTACAGCCATGACATACGTCGTTAGGAAGCTTAAATTCTTGGGATTCAACTCATGCAAACCATGTTAAGATAAAACCACATCTGCAAGGTTCACTTTGGCAAGTGGAGTGTCTGGGTGTCAAACTCAGACAATACTGGTCTTCTCGTATTCCCCAATGTCCAGCAGATCCATTTCCGAGGTACATTTAGTCCAAAACACAGAATTCCAAACATAAATGTCAACGAAATAGTGACTAGAAACTGTGATCACAAATGCTTTTTCATGCTTTTATCTTTAGCGTCTATGCCCGCCCTGTGGCCTGCAACAGCCAACGAGTAATATCATAGACAGGGCACCCACTCCTTGTTCAACCAGCTCTCTCCTGAGCCACTTGCACACCAGCCTCAGGATGATTGATGCTTTGTTTAGCCAGTGAGATTTCATTTCAAACTGACTGTGACAATTACTCAAAAATCTAAATTGTGAAGAATTCAGGCTCAGAGTTTTGGCATTTTAGACTTTTTCAGAACGAAAATAAACGCTTGCTTACATGGGCGGATATCGAGTTTGTAGCACAATACACAAACACTGAAGCACAGCAAAACAAAGAAAGAAAAAGGTCACAGGAGGAAAAACAACTGATAATGAAAGAAGGAAGCACAGATAAGGACAGTGCGGCAGAGCAGCAGGATAGAAAGTGGGAGACGGGCACAGATTCATATTTCCTGCTATGCTGCAAGACTCCAAGATGATCAAACAAACAACTGTGCGTAGACAGATGGACTTACCGTGTTTCTCTCTCATTAGTAAACACCATCAGTATTGTGCACAGTTGCCCCAGCCATTAGGAGAAACTCAACGCCCCTGTGGGCATCAAACTCCCCATTAACTCAGTTCCAACCACCACTTCCTGTGATTAGGGCATATGTTGTTTGTGCACGCATGTAAAAGGGCTAAAGCACACACATACATAAATGTAACGCCTCAGAAGCACTGCCGAGCAACAAAGCGGTGAAACGGACACGCACTCGCACACTTTAAAGACAGATGTGGGAACATCCAATCACACCCTTCATAAACTTTAGCTCCCCATTAGCTGATGTTCACTGGGAGGTTTGGTTTAAGGGTCCCTCCTCTGCTGTTAAACAACTTTGTTCTCTCTCTACATGGTGCCTACATTACCACAGGTATCATGGTTTGGGGTTAATGGTGGCCATCATGATTGGGCGAAACATACGATGTCACCAGTAAAAGATCTCTTCCTGCATTTGACCATCGTGGACAATTTTGCACTTAATTTCTCAAGTTTATTTTACAATCCCATCGATAACGCTTAAATTAAACAGTTTCTGAAGAGACCTTTTCTTAACTTTAAAACTACAGCGCATGTACCATTATGGAAGATTTTATCCACATGACTCATGTCAATGTTTTCCATGCATATTCTAAAGTCAGTGCCATTAGTCACAGTCATAGGTTGTGTCTGGAATCGCCTCCTCGCTGACTCATTCACTCTTCCTACATAATAAGCGCTCGACTATGCAGTTCACCTTTAAGTTAGACCTGAAAGTGGAGAGAGGCTTTCTGAAAGGACAGGATTTTCCTATTTCAAGCCTTTTTGAAATCATTAAAAGGAAAATCTGTCTTTGGTTGAACCAAGCAATGATGGATACAAAAAGACGTTGCTTTCTTTCTTCTTCTTTTAAAAAATCAAAACACTTTATTCATGACATTTCTGACAGAAATTGAAACAGAACTTAGAAGCGGGTAGCAAACAAGAACAATGCCTGCTTTCTCCTGCACCTCGTTACGCATTACACAAAAAGAAAAGAGATGTGTGTCAACATGTGCGTCCTCTCAGTGCTGCGATGACGGGCTGCTATATTGGTTTAAACCTACTTGCTCTTGCTGACATTTCATAAATAAGTGTCTCTTCGTTCCGGTTCTTACTGTATCGACAAAGTTTTCCAATGAGTTTCTAGCTGTTGTTTCTGGGGTTAGGAGGGGGATCATGTCCATAACTCTGACTGCATTAGATTAATAAAAAGTAGTGTAACGTACATGATCAGACTTTTTCTGTAACGTTGCAGGATTTTATAGGGCACTACGTCATCTGTCAAATTCAAAAAGTAAATGTAGCGCACTAGGTGTCAAATCAGGATTGGTTGCAGACACAGCTATAGTCAGTGCGTGTGTGTGTTATCATTTCATCCAGAGAGGGTTGAGTGAAGGGGGAAGAGGTGAGAAACTGACAAGAGCGCCTCTTCACCTTTTTACCCGCAGTCGACCTCCTCCTCATCAGCTTTATAATGCACAGACAGTCAAAAGAACGACACCATTGCTTGCTCTTCACTAAGTGCTTTACTGTGTCCCACGGGCTAAAAGGCTACGCTCGGAACAATATGAAGACGTGAGCGTGCTTCGGTGGAGGAGGAAAGGAAAGGATGGAAGGGGAAGGCAACCAAGAAATAAATAAATATGACGGATACATCAAGGACTCAACTGGAGTGATGACTCATATAATCCTGAAGACCTCCTTACTTTTTTGAGGGGGAAACCTTGAGACACACTTATTGTTATCTATCAGCTGATGTACCCAACCATCAAGTTATCTTCTCTAAATGTAAAGAAATACATGCAAGTGAAATCAAAACGCCGTAAATTAGCTCAAATATTTAAAGCCGTTTTCAAGTATTTTTCCCGCTCGGCTCTGGAGGCTTCAAACAAATGTAAACACACACACACACACTGCCTATAAATGAGCGTGTCTGAAATTGTGTAAAAGTCAGATTATAAAAATCTATACATTTAATTGCCTTGCTTTCCAGTTCAATTTTAACTAAATAATTCAACCATTGTCGATCGGCGTAGCCCCGCTTTGGAGTCACAACTAGTCTACACACACTTATTCCGCTCCACTCTATCTCCCCCATCAAATCTATGTGGATTACCAGACGATAGGCCTGATTTCACATGGGCTCAGGCTATTAACGTCCTGACCTTGGATTTCAACCAGGCAATTTGTCTAAGAGCTGGCACAGCCTTCGCTGCCCTGGCTGACTCCATCAAAAGATCCACGATTGGTATGGGTGGCAGCAACCCTCTTACTGTCTACCCATCAGCCTCCACCCCCCCCTCGGAAAATGTCTCTTCTTACCACTCAAGATTTATCTTTAAATTGCTGTGATGAACTACTTCAGATCTATCACTTACGTTCCTCTTTTCTCTCTCGCTCTTTGGCTACACTTAGTTTTATCATACGTCAAATATCTCACCACATCCATGTACACCTCTGTCTCTAAACTTGTTTTCTGGTGAAAAAGAATCTCCACATCATTTGTCCGAATGTGGCCCAATTTTCTGATTAACATGTGGATCATTATCATAGTTCAAGTTGTAAGGCTGTACAGACAACAATCACACCCGATAGAGATCCAATCAAAACCCGAGATCGATCACCTCCAAACGTTTGTCTGTCCTATATGTGGCCAACAGGTGTAAATCGATCAAACTGTCTCAAGAACTTCCTGGAACAAAGCCTAGACACTAAATCTAGAAGGAAAAGTCAATTTTGTACATGTCCTGTTGTGTTTCCATGACGTCTGAAGTATTGTGACAATGAGGGAAATTAGTCTGACTACCAAGAACAGAGTGAGAACACTTCACAATACCTCTTTGTAAAACTGTTATGAAACTCATTGCATGACTTTGTTTTTGACGTTAAAAAAACATGCCTCAAGGTTTGTGTCCAATCTGAGGTGATCGATAAAGCTGCTGTTGCCTCAGCGAGAAGGGTTTTTTTTGGGGGCGAGCCAGAAATAAATTCAGATCCTGGATCTTGTGGTTGAAACACATGAAAGGTTCTCGAGTTCCTTAAAAGGTTTCAATGTTTTCACTTGTTTATTTTTGCCCAAACTATCTTGAGTGATTGAGTCATCATTTTTGTGCCAAAGCCAAAATGTGGTTGATTTCATCCCTGTGCCAAACATCAGACCTTGGAAGTTGGCATCATTTTAGTGATCTAGAACTAAGCTTCTAGGAAAGAGCTGTGATGATTCAATTGTTCAATATCTCACTCTCTCATCTGTTTGTCAGTTTATCTGTCTGTCAGTGCATCTACACATCACTGTGTAATCAGCGGTTGTACCTTATCTTTCCATCTGTCCATCAAACTTTCAGTTTGTCAGCGTACTAAAGGTCGCTTTACAGCATCTACTGTACAGTATTTTTTCCTTTGACCTCATTTGACCAGGATTGTCTGTTTGGATTTAAATCTCTCCTGTGGGAGAGTGAAGGCCAATTACCAGACACAAATGCAGAATATCGGCCCTGATAATTGGCCAGGCCGATAATTGCTCCATCGCTTATGTAAAGTACACTACTCTTTGCCTGAAAAGTGGATTTTTGGCATCTTCAGAGTTTGATCACGATCTAAAATCATCACATTGCCGACCTCCGTGTCACATACACCAACAAGGATACCATGATAGCCCCAACTGCAACCCTAATTCTGACCATGTCACCAGGAAGGAGCCCCAAACCCTGGAAAACAGAAATGAAGGAAAAAATTGCAACATTTCCACAAATAAGTATAGCCAAAACAGATCTATCCATCGGACAGACCGAAGTATACTGCGATCTCTATTCCTCGCTGGTAAAGTAAAATTGTGGACTTCTTACGGATCGCTCATGATCTTAAATTGTCCAATTCTGCACCCTTAAGTCACATACACGAACATGACACCACGATAACAATAACTCCGACCATGACACCCGGAAGAAAAGTGACTGAAGGTAACGTAACCAAGTGAAAACTGAAAAAAAAAGGAAAAATGTGTAGATCCAAAATGGATCCATCCATCCGTCCGTCCGTCCAACCATTCGTCCAGCTCAGTCATGACTAGGCCTCCTCTCAGCAGCACTGAGGGCCATTGTTGAAGCTTCATTAATGCAAAAATTAACCTCCCTTTACTTTCTCTCTCTCTCTCTGCAACAGTTTATCTGCAGTGTGGTTATGTGGTCATCATAGTCTGCGTCCCATCATATTCATGCCTCGTCCCCCCCCCGTTCCCTTTTATGTCTCTGCACCTCTATTTGTCCTCCCATTTGTTCTCCCTCTTTACTGTTCACCTCTTTCTCTATCTCCAATGGCTCACCGGCAGCAGCTCTGTGAGTGGTTATCAGAGAAAATTACGCTTCTGTTGCAAACAAATAGCTCCTTTTTCCAGGGGCTTCTCGCGCTGTATTCGGTGCAGAAAGGGCAACGGAAAAGCGGCTCCAGTGAAATCTGCCTGCTCCTGGCCTTGAAGAATGCACCTCCATTAAGGATTCAGGGGAGAGTTAGCCAACAGACAGCTGGGCCTAATGGCATCACAAGGCTAATGCAGTGCTAGCACATCCACTATCCACGGATTAGAGCTTTTACACACACACACACACACAAAAAAAACCTTTAATATCACAGGCTATTTTCTGACAGCAATGAGCACATTCCCAGCAAAATAGGAATCAGAAGAACAAAACCCAGATAACCACTGATTTTTAAATGTCCTGACCTAGTATCAATATCTTAAAGCCCCCCAAATCTTATCTTTGATAGTCTTCAATGCAGGCAATTAGAGACAGAGGGCTGATTTAAAGAGTTGAACTTGCCGACAGGCCTGATTCCAGCTTAACCAACACTCCAGCAGTTCAGTGATTACCACCACAGGCAAGACAAGGGAGTTTCGGGACAGCAGCCAACAACAGCAAGGGACAAGAATCTCATCACAGACACTTCATCTGGAATATTTCCGTTAGTCAAAACATCGGTTCAAGATATTTAGAATCATGCTGATGAGAAGCAAGAAGTCGATGCTATACATGGAAGGTTTACAGCAAAGTATTTTTCCCCAGGGCTCAAAAAAACACAACAAGTAAGAACTGACCCAAGGTTTTCCTTTGGAGGAACTGTGGGTTCTCTGCCTGCTGTTGCTTCAATGTGGCATCCATATTGAAAGTCCTTTGTTTATTCTCCCCATGACAAGCCACAACACTCCACACCAGCTCTGGCTTTTTCAAAAACGGTGGTCATAAGTGGTTTTAGTTCGTCCCGATAACCTTGCCCCCAGCCCCTGACGCAAGTGGTTTTTTTTGTTCATAAACAGCAAAGTGTCGGCGCCACTCTTTGCTGCGGAAACACAAACGATTGATTTGAAGCAGCATCTGAACCTTGGTCTAAAAAGGGGTGTAATTTCCAGCAAAGGAACCACAGCCAAGCACAGTCAGTCGAAACAGCCATCCGCTCGTAACTGTCCATCAGCAGACATTCGGGAGACAGGGAGGGTGCGAAGAAAGATGCTTCTGAGTTGTATTGTGGTTTTGGAGCTTAAACCCATTGTAGGTGCCAGTTAAGGTGAGGTTCTTTAAATAGAAACCAATCTTTGTCTGGACAGGCACACTCTGACATTGAAGGACAATAAATGGACTGAGTGTTCGAGCAGAAAGTTTGTCTCAGACACGGTAAAGTTTATCAGCACGTCAATTAGGTCACTCCGGGTGCAGCACCTCAGGGGCTTAAAGCATTGGCTTAGCCTCTACAGCCATAATGGGGACAATGCTTACATCTGAAATAACCCGTAACACAATTTTTAATCAATCAAATTACCCGAGAGCAGACAATACAAAGAGCATTTCACTCAACGGAGTGAGTCGAGGCGACACAGGTGTGAAGGGAGGTAGGGTAGAGGATGAGGTAACTCACAGGGGACAGTGCGGAGGTAGAGGTTGTCCCGGATGATCTGCTGCAGCTCGTGGTCCACCGAGCCTTTCTGGAAGCGCAGGTTGAGGTAGTGGCGCAGCTCCTTGTCTATCACGCCCCCTGGAGGAACACAAAGGGGCAGGAGTGAGTAATCAGAACGAGACCTCTTGCATCAAATCAATCACTCTGACGTGACGGGCTGTAAACATGTTTTGCCGGTGAACTAAAGGAATGGCTCGAGGGAAACGGAAACCTGAAGAAATGGGGGACAGCTCGATGCATTTCCAGAAAACAACACGCTGCTTCGCTCGCTCCCTTTTCTGTGCAATTTCCAAACTTGGAAGAGGCTGAAAACACTGCAGCGACAAATGACCCAGAAATCACTGGAAAGCAAACAATTTGAATTTGCTAAATCCCTACAAACAAACAGAGCCGAGCGCTAATGAACACACTCTGCCCTCTCCAGGATTCAGCATCTGTCAAGTGCGGCCGCCGATTGGTGGAGGTGCTGATAGGAACACATGTTGAGAAATGTCTACATATAAATCACCCTGCCGACTCCCCCCGGGGACTGTTTCTACTTTCATCCTCCTCTCACCTGAAAAAAAAAAAAAAACCCTCCACA
>OMLP01025396.1:12565-27027 GCA_900302685.1 Spondyliosoma cantharus | reverse complement strand
TGATCTCATCCCAGCTCAGCATGTCTGGGATAAAAATCACTGCATTGTGTGTGTGTGTGTGTGTGTGTGCGTCTCCCAGCTGCTCGCTCTCTCTCATGTCGCTGCGACAGCAAACTGTGAAGTTTTCCAGCAGCAAACTGTGAACGAGCGCGTCGCGGTCACAGGAGAGGAAGCTCGTTTTTTTATTTCAGCTTCACGTCGTCGTCGTCTCATTGTCTCTGAGTGCATTTTGCAGGGCCGGATCAATGATGAACACTTCCACTGTGCTTTTACGGCGCTCCTGTGGGGCGTAAGACCCTCAGAAGACCCTCGTAAACTCAGCTGCAAACATACATAATACATGATGAGTTCCTCCGTCTGGCTGCTGATCACCAAACATCCTGTAGAGGAGCAGAACCGGGCTCACAGGACTTATTTATCCTGGTAGAATTCATGAAATAATAATGTAATGTGTTATGATTTGTCTCGTTAAAGTTGTAGATATAGATCAAGGACGCACTCACACTAGGTCCCATGTGCCGCGCCCAGGCTCGCTACGCTTCCTCGGCTCTGGCCCGGTTTGAACAGCTTTGCTTTGACGCGGTCCAGCTGCTCAAACATGTGTGCAAGCTCGGGTACGCGACGTGGACGTGAAGTAAAATCATGTGTATTGCAACGGCTTGCATCATCGAGAAATTCCAGGAATGTCTCAGATCAGAACGAGACAAAATAAGCCACAACAAAGTCGTGTTCTGCGTGTTGTTCCCCATCTCAGGCCCGGTTCTGGCTGGAGCAATGTGAGTGCAGGTCAGCAGGAGGGACGATCCTGAGCAGCTGGACCGAGTGTGAGTTCACCCTGACTTCAAACAGAGCAGTTTCCTGAAAAACACAACAATAAAAAGTGTTAATGGCGCTTCGCTTACGGCCTGTAGCTGTCGGTGAAGCTCGTCAGTAACCTCTTCAGCCTGTTCGTCTCCACAAGCAAGTTTTAAAAAGGAAAAAAAAACCCAAACGCGTTAAACAGTTTATAAAGTGAAGACTGTAGCTGAGCCTCTGTGGACGTCGTTCTCCAGAACCTGCAGAGAAAAATGGAGTGTGAGGATAAACAGCCAAAATCAAGAACTGGCTGCGTTGAAGGCCGACTGTTGCAACAAAAAAAAAAGCTGCACTTGAACACACCACGAAGACTGACAGCCTGTCGACGGCAAAACAGGCTTGTACGTTTGTTTTTTCTCACCGGCAAGCTGGTGCCGATTCTAACCCGTTCGATTGGACTCTGTGATCAGAAAGAATAAAGAGAAAGTTATGGAGACATTAGAAAAACACTAAAAAAGAAACCAGCTGACGTTTCACACATTTGTTTCAACTTTAAATGTCTTTCAGTCAGTTTAAATCTTCCCCATCGTCTGAAGCTCAATTTGAAGTGTTTCGATTAATTTGATTCGTCTACGTGTCCAGTTCCTCCACCAATAGGCTGCCTGAGATCACGCCAGTGGGTTTCAGGCGGGGCGGCCGGAAAATGTACCCAGCAGCCTCTCTGCCTACAGTCTGTGAAAGGACTGATAGGCTCATTCACACCTCTGGCTTTTGGAGACATATTGAGAAATGGGGTTCTGTTAAATGTAGCCTCAAATGCCTCATATGGCAACCGCACACACACACACACAAACACACACAAACACACACACACACTCACTCGCTCGCTCTGCATCCATTCATACAGAAACTAGTCAACCGTTTCTCTTCCTTCTCACCTCCAAAACCTCGAAGCATCGCTCTTCCAAAAACTCTCCTGCGGCAGTTGATCAAACTACGACTCTGGGCCACAAACTGGGTCACGGGTCTGCAACCGGAAGGTTCTGAACACACCCAACAGGAACGGAAAAAGCACAGGAAAGACGGTTCCTAGAAGAAGAAGAAACACAAGGTTTACACAAGAAATGTGTGTGTTGTCCTGCCCTTCCGTTCACTTCAGACTTCAGAAACTTTACATGTGTTTGAACTTGTTCCGACATATTTTGAACGTATTGAATGTCACAGTCTTTGCAGTTTTCACTGTTTCAGTCACTTTTTGGATGGAATTATTCTGAATAAGATAATGAACGGCTGACAGCACACTGTGATGTTTCCTGCCATCCCTCGGTCTCTTTGTTGTGCACAAAAAAACCCAGTAAAAAAAAAAAAAAGAACAACAACCGATCCGTCTGTCTTAAAGGGGGACTCCACCAGTTTTACATATCAAAGACAAGTTTACCAGTCATTGTGGAGTGTAGTCAGTCTGTGAAGTGACAAAATGACTTCTCTTGTTCTGGAGAAGTTTTATCAGGTCTGAGGAAATGACTCAAGTGACATTGTGACTTATTTGTGTCTTATATCAAACCTCTCAGCTCAATCGACCAAACGTATATGAAGAAGTAGATTCATTCCACACCTGCTGAATTAACAAGAAGACCTAAATAGTTAAGAATGTGATGAAGAAGCATTTCGCAATGTTTATAAAGTTACTCCAAACACCAAAACTCATAAAATTGAGCATTTTTTAAATGGAGTCTGGTGACTTTCTACAAAGGCGTCAAATCTGATGTTTACCATCATTAAAAAGGCATCGTATCGTTTTCATGCCCAGAGTTGTAGTAAAATGTAAATGATAGGAAGTTGTAACTCGAGCTATAACAATTAACCCGAAGACCTTAATAGTTTAGAATGTGATGAAGGCAGCGATTCACTATGTTTATAAAGTATCTCTGAACTCGACAACTCACAAAATTGAGCATTTTTTAAAGGTAGTCTGGTGACTTTCTACAAATGCATCAAAGAAGTTGCCTTTTTTTAGATGCTGTTAACTGAATTTGTAAAATCTAAAATGTCCAACATCGTTGAAAAGGATGAGAGTCGTTTTCATGCCCAGAGTTGTTAATGTCCTTGCACACGGCTGGGATACAATCTAAATATGAAGATGACAGAAAGTTGTAACTCGAGCTATAAAGGTCGGCAAATATTCATTCAACATTTGCTGAATTAACCCGAAGACCTTAATAGTTTAGAATGTGATGAAGGCAGCGATTCACTATGTTTATAAAGTATCTCTGCACTTGACAACTCACAAAATTGAACATTTTTTAAAGGGAGTCTGGTGACTTTCTACAAATGCGTCAAAGAAGTTGTGCAGCATTGTTGAAAAGGATGAGAATCGTTTTCTTGCCCAGAGTTGTTAATGTCCTTGCACACGGCTGGAATATAAACTAAAAATGTAAATGATAGAAAGTTGTAACTCGAGCTATAAAGGTCTGCAAATATTCATTCAACATTTGCCGAATTAACCCAAAGACCTTAATAGTTTAGGATTTGATGAAGGCAGCGATTCACTATGTTTATAAAGTATCTCTGAACTCCACAACTCACAAAATTGAGCATTTTTTAAAGGGGGTCTGGTGATGTTCTACAAATGCATCAAAGAAGATGCCTTTATTAGATGCTGTTGGCTGAATGTGTAAAATTCCAAAACATTTTGTGCATGTGAGCTGACTTTCACGTCGTGAGTTGGAGGGGATGTCTGTGGTTTGGTGGCTAACAGCGAGGGTGAGATGGCTACCATGCCAGAGACGGCTGGTGTTTTGTTGTTTTTGCATAAACCGCACCAGACCAGACACACAGCGCCGTCGCAAGATAACTTCTAATCAGAGGAAACGTAAAGAAGTTTCGACAAATGTGCGGTTTTGCAAAAAAAACAAACCAACATCGGCTCTGGCGATTGTGTTTGCTGTTGTTTTGCTTATCACACATTCTGACTGATTCCTTGGTTGATCAGCCAATCAGAGAGCAGCTTTCTGTCGCTGACTCAACAGGCTGATAACTACCAACTGAAGCCAGCGGCGGTGAATAAACCTCCAATACAACAGCACACGGTTGACCACAAGCGCTCAGCGGATGGCGGGTGGTGTGTTTTTATAGTCTGTGGTGGTTGTTCCTTCGTTGTATAACATTCAGTTGGCGGGCAGGACTTCACCAAAGAGACTTTTCTTTCCATCTCGAGTAGAAAACGTTTGTTTTTATGGTAGAAATCGGTTATTTGTTTTCTGTCTTGCAGCCTTGTTTATTTCCAGTGCAGCTCTCTGCGCCCGGGGGTGAACCCGCGTCATGCACGACTGCTGCAGACACAGTTTACACGAACGCAGCGGGAAAATTACTTGTTGCCGTCTGCCGCTGTAAATATACAGAGTGACAGATCATTTAAATGGAGGGAAATGGAGCAGAACACCTAAAGATCCACTTCAGAAACAGTTCGACCTTTTGCTGTGGGCCGTCCATCCATCTCCATCTGCTCGGCGGTCTCCCTCTGCAGACCGCAGATTGATCATTTTCTCCATCTTTCAGCGAGCGAGAACCGAGAGAAAAGAAAAAACCCAGAGTGAGTCCTGAACTGAAGGTGCGTGGTTTCCTTCACCCGGCCTGTGAGTCACCGAATGAGCACGACACACTCAAAAAATACAGCAAGGGGGGGAAACTTTCTCTGCGTCTGAGCGCTCGCACTGTATGTGGACCAGTTACGTGGGCGTGTGCGGTGAAGCATGTAGACGCAGATGACGGGTAAGTGATGGGGATGGTGTGTTGGTCCACCGGGTTCTCGTGGAAGCCCACTCAGTTCTGTAGAGCCCCTCTAACGTCACCAACCTCGCCGGACTCTGGATTTTCCTCCGTAACAAACAGCGACACAAACACAAGCTGCATCGATAATCAGCTTTAGCTCAGACTGACAGATTGTGGTTTTAGGAACAATTATATCCTGCAGACGACCGTCCAGTGAGATCCAGCTGATCTGAGACGTTGACTCTCTGCACAGAGTCCGTCTCATTTCCTCCCTCTCATCTTCCTGCAGCCAGACATCAGCCAGGAGCAGCTCTAATAATTACTATGGATCCCGTCCTGCATATCTTCCCTTTTCCTCCCCGGGCGTCTTTCGTCTGAGCGGTCGAAAGACGCCCTGAGCGGTGATCGTCTCAGAGTCTGCTGCTCTTCATCCAAAACCCAGCTTTCTTCTCCTCCTACTGTCCACCGCAACTACATGCACCACCTTTTTTCCACCTCGGAGTAGAAATTCAAACTCAGAATTTTAATATTAACAACATAATGAGGTAATAATACAAACTTTTGTTTCCATAAGTGAATAAACAAGCTGTTCTCAGAGGAAAATAAGCTTCCAGATTTCTGTTTGAAGCTAGAAAAGGTGGCAGGGTCCGCCACAGATGTCTACACAGTGCAGCTTTAATCTTGAAACTATAAGACGGGTGCCGTTACTCTGAGATATATTTACATGTTACGTATGTAACAAATACAGATACAAGAAACACACAGCTCCTTATGTGCACAAACTTTAAGCTGCTGTAAGTTTTATTATCAAATTAAGTGTTAAATATGTGTTTACGAGCTGCTCCAACAGGACATTTAATTGGACGGCTGTCAGCGTCCAAGTACACGAGCACCAGGGGGAACAGATGTACTGACTGAAGTGGTTCTGACCTGATACCAAACAAGGTGAGAAGCAGCAAATGGTGAAAATGCGTCAGTCCAAAAATGTGTATGTCTTGCTCGTGTTGAAACCTTCATCAGCGTCTTCTTCTTTTGTTTTTCCAGCTTCCTGCTAAAGGTTTATGCCATGACTTCCGGGTCAATGCGGGACAATTTGAGCCCGACAGGCAAAAGTCCGGTTTGCTGACATCATGTAAAAGTTCTGTTTGGTCGGCAGCATATTGAACAAACCTGATGAACTCGACGGTGAACCTCCAGTACGAATTGTTTTATTGTTGCCGTCTTATCTCTCAACAGCCGCGTTTTATGCCGAACAGATGCGACGCGACGAGGAAACTGTTTCTGATACGGAAACAAACTCCCGTCGTCATCAGATTTGGTTTTTAAGCGGCATTTAGACGGATTATCTCGTTGTTTTCCCTTTTTGTTGTTTTGTGAAGCGATGACGGCCCGTCACTTTCTGCTGCCGGCGGGCAGATGGTCGTCTTCCTGCAGAGACAGAAAAACAGCTGCTGGTCTGAATAAAGTTCAGAGGATTTTATTTATGAAACAAACAAAAAAACTGAATAAATCCTTTAAATCCACGTAAAACAAATCCTTCCTGTGTTCCTTTTGTTTTTCACGGATGTCCTATTGTCTCCGCTTTTGATGCTCTTTTATAAAAATCTTGTTAAATACAGTTTATGGACAGATGGGTCAGTTGCAGCAATATGGCGATTTAACACACACACACACACACACACACACACACACACACACACACACACACACACACACACACATCTGCCTCTCTCACCCTCCGATGACTCAACACACACTTTCATTTTCTTCTCAAACACCCCCGTGCTCTGGAAACACCTCCGGCCTTTACTACAAACTTGCCGTTATTTTTATCGTCAGAGTGAAATATCACCTCGTTGTTTGTCAGTAACGACCTCCTCCTCCTCCTTCTTCTTCTTCTTCTTCTTCTTCTTCTTCTTTACACCAGAAACACCCAGAAAAAAAAACAAAAAAACAAGATGAATCTTCAGTGACACTAAACCGCAATTGCAACGGTTAATAGTGGCAAAGCATGCGTCTGCAAAAAACACAGACGAGTCAGAACTTCACGTTTCTTCAGGTTCAGTTTTAAACTTTTCTCTCGCCACGATAAGTTTATGATCCGGTTACGTTGAGACACAAAGATCAGCTGGTCAGCGTCAGGAAAACATCGTGTTTCTGCTTAAAATACACGTTTCTGTTGATGCAAACACGGCTGGAAATTTATCCAGCTTTCTCCCTAAAAGCATCCGGTATGGGACGTAGAATACAACATCCTGACGCTCTGCACAGATCGCTCCAATCTTTCTCTGTCGCGTCAAGACGCTTTAATACTTCTGTCAGCGAGTTATTTTACGTCCAGCTGCTGTAGTTCTAGACCAGCCAACACGTCTTCATGAGCGTACCGGACCTTCAGCGTCACTCATCCCTGACGTTGTGAAGCAGCGACAGTTTGGAACCGGCTTCATGTGCAATTTCCAAATGCGAGTCCGACGTTTTTAAGTCCTTCAGTGTATTCAGTTTCTGTCAAACCACGACGAAAGCTGTCTCCGCTTTCTCAGCAAAAAGTCGAGTGTGTTCTCGTGGCTCCTCCAGGGTTCAAAACACTTCTTCTGTTTTTAACGAGAGGCGGTCAGCGTCCGTGACAGGAGACCTCAGGATTACAGGTGAGACAGACCTGCAGACCTTATAACCATCGAGGTGACGGATCAGACGCTCAGTTTAATGACGCCGTCCTGTCTGAAGTGTCGCGGCCATGTTTCCCTCCGCTCCTTCGTTAGTCCTGTTCCCAGTGTTTTTCCACTCATTACCCTCACCCGTGTCTCTCCGCCTGCACCTCGTGTCCTCGTTAGTTCAGTTCGTATTGAAGTCCAGTCTTCAGTTCAGTCCCTTCAGTCCTCTTTCCTCTCTTCCTGTGATTCATCCTGGATAAAACTTCGCTCATTGATCCTCCTGCTCCAGCGTGACGTATACTGTTCGGTGTCGGATCATTAACGAAGCATTGAACTTGCTCCGGGGGGCAAAGACAAGCAAAGAAGGCTGTCATTTAATTTAGAGGACTTGTTGGAGACTCAGCACCTCAGAGTCTGAGAGTAACGTCTTTGAGAGAGAAAAGAAAACTACAAGAAAGAGATCGTTGCTTTATTTATGTGAACAGCCACGTGACCACGTCGTATCGAGACGTGTTCGATATAAGTTTACATCGACGCGCTGTCCGTTTCTCACAATAAACCTGGACACTGACTCACTGAGGGAGCTTAAAGTGAAGGAGTCAGAGCTCATGAAATGCATCGTGATCATTAACAAACACGTCAGACTGTTCAGTGTCTTTGTTTGTGTAAGAAAATGAAATTAAAGGATCTGATAACAGACGGCGTGACGAGATGATCTCTGCAGAAACGTGTAAAAAAAACACACGATTCGGTCTCAGCATCATAAAAATCATCTCGTCTTTCTCACACTTTGTTACCTGTAACTTGGAAATCAAGACATCAAATGTCTCCGTGGAACAAAGTTGCAGAAGTTCAGATGATTTCTGATGAAACAAAAACACACTTTATTATCATCATCATCAAAGAAACCCGTGGTGCTTTTTATAGCAACACGACTCTACTCGACTCTTCACACGTTGATTCTTGGCTGCTGATCAGACAGATTGACAGTAAACAATTGATTACGAGGGGTTAAAGGGGATGTTTGATGCCGTGATGACACACAACCACAGCGTCACCAGAGACTCTGTTCTGCAAAACACCTACTTCCTCATCTGCATGTGTTTCATGGGTTCAACTCTGGGTTTTTTTGAGGTAACATTTTCCCCCCTGGAACGTAACCGAGCACATCTGGAGATTCTCTGTTTCACGGTCACGGCAACTCCACGAGGTGATTTTACATGCATGATTTTATTATTATTATTCATAAGCTTCTTTTGAATGTGCACGCTGGATAATAGTAGATGCCCGTCACACTTGAGGGACCCTAAAATCCCACGAGAACAGCGATAAATCAAAATTAGTTTTAATTTTATTTTGTTTATTCTCTAAATCATTTGCCATAAAAATCTGCCCGCGTCTTAGTCAAAATGAAACCTCGTCTTTCAGGACAAACCGCGCACAGAAAGTAATAAAATAAGCACCTGTTTCCCACCAGACTATATATGTAAAGGTCCACCGCCATCAGAGGTCTTTACATGAAGGGAGGAGGAGGTGAGAAAACAGAGACGAACAAGCAAACTGCAACGAGAAACAGGAAACCACAAACACTACACCTGTGTGAGAAGGTGAGGGTGATCGTATGTATAGATATATATATATATATATATATACTGCATGTGTGCCGTATTGTACGTGTAGTAACTACAAGTGAAACTGCAGGTTGCTTCATTCTTCTGCATCTTACAGACATAAAAGATGCACAAACTTCCTCGTCTTCTTCCTTCTCGTCGGCATCTGACTAATTCCTGCAGCGTAATGAAGAATTGTGCTCGTTTGGTTGGAATACAGTCACTTGCCGATGAGCAGCTCTGCGGCTTGTTTTGCATGTCTGTGTGGTTTTTCTTTTTGTATTCTGCACTACAATGATGCACGATCACAGTCACAGCAGAAGTCTGTGCAGAACCGATAAGATTGTCAGTGAAAACCCTCGAGACTCAAACCACGACTCCGGGCCTTTTATCAGCCGGTGCTGATCCACAGCGCCGAGGTATCGTGTCGCAAAAGCGCCAAAAGCAACAGTAATATATTTCTTTTAGCAGTAACAGAGTAATATGAGGCATTACTGATAATATTTCAGGGATAATATGTGACATGCTGGGTCTTTTCGTGGCACCAAACAAGAACTAAAAGAAAAAATCCAGATTTACGTCAGATGGAAAAATATCGTCAAACGTGGATCCACATCGACCATTTTGTGCCAAATGGGTTTAGTTCAGGACCGCAGTTCACTTTTTTGTTTTTCAGCTTTCTGGCCCAGTTTTGTTGCGTTCGAGCGAAGTTGAGAGGAAGATGGTTTGGGTTAAAAAATAAAGGACCCTCTCACGTCGTTACAGAGGGTAACTGCAGAATTACACAAAACGCGATCGCTCGGTTGCAGTGATGGAAATCCTGGAGCAACATCGATTGTGACACTCTAGCAAAAACTCTGTGATATCAGATGGTGAAGCAGGAGCTGCAACTCTAGATGAGACTGTGAGGTGCACTTGAACGCACCACCACGTCACCTCACATCCTTTGCCACGGGAAGCTTCAGAGTTTGAGACGTGTACCTGAACGCACCGCGAAGTCTCTCCTCTGATTGAGTCAAACCCTCGGCACAGGCGCAGGAAATAAATCTGCAGAGACGTTCGAAACCACAAATTATTAAATTACTTTCGAGTCATCGTCATCGATACCGCTTCTGATTTGTTTTTTCGATTTGTGGAAATAGGAGACTCATCACGATATATATATATATATATATTAATCAAGATGCACGGAGGAGATGCAGGAGGTCAGAGCGCCAAAGAGCATCTGGTCAAATTTTCAATAAAAGTCACCGTGTGCAGACTCCTGGTTGTGTTTCCTATAAAGAAACCATTAGATGAGCCTACTTGCAAGTTATAAAAGCACAAAATCAAGAAAAAGTGACCAAATCGAGACGACAAACGCTCCTGACACACTCCCGGTGGCGTACCAAGCCGATGTGTGTGTGTTTCACCGCAGCTACATGTGTGTTCAAGTCCTAAATTAAACCTTTTTCCTGGACTGTGTCTGTCGAACAGCCTGCACATCAACACTGGTTACAACACGGTGACTCATTTCTCCACACTTGTCTTTGTCTAACCGACACTGATACCACAGTGTGAGTGTGTCTGAGTCATTCACAGACTGACGCGAGATGCTCTCAACTCGAGGTCACTATTAATACCAGGACCTGAAAGTGTTTCGCATGATAAAGTGTGAAGTTTTTTTTTCTTTGTCACCGAGACCTTCCTCATAAACTGCTGGCATCGAATCCAGTTATTGCGTAATGTAAACCAAAAGTCTTTCGTTGACCTTTTATTTTGTACTTCTGTGGGCATGTCACGCACCAGAAACCTACATTTCCCTCATTTATAGTCAGTGAAATCAAGCAAAACCCGATTAAGTCATTCAGAGAGAAGTCGTTTCACACCCGAGGATCAAACCTTCACGTCGCTTTGTGTCTGAGTGAAGAATGAAAAACTAAACGAAGCTCAGATTTGTGGATTTTTTCTTAATGAGCAGGTTTTTTCAGACTCAGCGGGAAAGAATGAGCTGATGGAAAATAGTAAAGTGGGATAATAAGATCGGCCAACAGCCTCGGTCATAAATAAACACGAGTGAAGTAAAGTTCAAGATTTAAATGTATTTTTCTTCCATCATTGTTTCCACTGTCGTGTTTTGTCACTGCAGATGATGTTTAGCGGATCTATTTTCTCTGCGAGGGAACTTAGTTTAACTTCAAGAGAAGCAACAATAGATTATCAGCTCACACATTTATAGATTTCTAAGTAAGGAAAGTTATTTTCCTAAAACAGCAGCTCACTGTCGCTGTCATCAGCGCAGTGATACGCGGTGTTATCAGATGAAGATCAGCTGACAGACTTTGTGGTGTTGTCTCGATTGGTTTTGTTTTTTCTGAGGACGGAGGTTTTGATGTTCCTGTTTTTGCGACTTTGTTTCTGAGTTGATTTTGTCCAAACTTGTCCTCGGGTGCGACGTCCTCTCGCTTGGTTCTGAGGTGCAGCCAGCAAACAATAACGTGTGTGGCAGCTTCTATTTCTATTTCTAGTATTTCCAATTAAAAGTGTTTTCATGGTGGATTTTCTATAAGCGGTGTGAAACATCTTGTGTCTCGCAGTTGATCCCATCGTACTTAAGTTTCACACACAGGACTCTAAACCGCCGCTGCAGAACTTCTCATGTGTTTTATATTAATGAACGACCTTAAATTCTGAACTTTAACGTCTACGTTATTTTGTGGTTAAACTCAGACGCGGCCGATCTCTCCACCGTCACTGACGATGTGTTGAGCTCTGCAGTTTATCGTTCGGTGATTTTTCTGGAAAGAGAAACTCTTTCATCAAATAAAGGAAATAATCTGAAGCCGGCTGATGAAGCGGTCGACTGAAACATCCTGCGGTAAAGTGGATGATGCGGCTTTTGTGTCTTTATGCAAACTACTTTCTCTTCTCCTCACTTGTTGTGCCATAAATATCCATGTGAATGGGCAGCAGAGGTTAATGGTGATTCTCTTTAGTTTCCTTTTACAGTGAAGCTGAAAGCGGCCACTGAAGCCCTTTTGTTTGTTCGAGTCATTAAGTCTCCCGGAATGAGCCGAGAGTCGATAGGCCGAGTCACAAAGTGCCTGCGAGGGAGTTTAATCATTAGCAGCGTTTGTCTGAGTGAGAACCAGAGGAACATTTATTCTGAAAGTCCCGGTGGTCTCTGCCGGAGCCTGCAGGGCCCCCTTTCATCTGTCGACCAATCACAGAGCTCTCAGAGCGGCAGCCTGGTGACTGATTGGCTGGTCAATCATTTGAATTCAAACAACGCTCGGTGATGTAAAATCCTCCTGAAACTACTTTTTTTTTTTACCCCCTTTTCATTTTAAAGAATTCAAACTACCGGTGAAATGCAGAAGCAGAAGTCTCTCTCGTGTTGTTCATCCTCGTCTCTTTCCACTCAAGAGTATCGCAGCTAATTCGGGGACTTGAACCTGTGACATTACTTATCCTGGTTCTCGATCACACTGCAGAGGAGTGCTGGGTTTTATTTCTATGTATGAGTGTAGGCGGGGAAAAACCATGCCAGGATGCTCAACTGCTGTATAAGCAAAAAATCATTTAAATCAATCACATTTTGTTACTTTACAGGATTCAGGGTTTCACTTCAGCCCCGAAGACGTGTCGGTGAACGTCAACTGAGACGGAGAACTTTCTCCTGTTAAACTTAAAACCCTTGTGATTTGTCGATCGGCTCCTTTTGCATTTGTCGGCTGCACCGCTTCCTGTTGGTGTACAGCGGAGCGGTGATGACTGTGATTCTGATCAGATTGTGAACTGGTTTAACTGAGGACAGTGTGAACGCTCCCCTCCTGCAGCCCACGCCTCCTGTCAACGCCGGCGGCAGATAAGAGACGGCAGAGATAAGACAGGAATGTTCCTCCAAACACCCCGGTTGCCTCACGATGGTCGCCCCGGGGTCAACTTTCACTCACATGCAAATGCCATTCAAATATTTTACCGTGGGCGACTGGGAATTTCAATACCGACCTTCTTGAGAAACCCAGGGACGGTTTGGAGGATGTCACAGGACGTGTTGAGACATCGCTGAGCTACCTGAGCAGATGTGCAGGTGCTTCCACAAGTATTCCAGACACGTGAACGTTAAAGCCACTATAATGATTTTTTATGAGAACAATGCATCACTGAACAAGCTAAAAGTCACATGAAAGACCAAAAAAGTTCATAGGGCTATTATCATTTCCAGTCACCAGACTTCCTTTTAAAAATGGTTAATTTAGTGAGTTGTTGCATTTGGAGAAACTTTATAAACTCTGTGAAACACTTTATATACACATTTTTTAATTATAAGGGCCTTCTTGTAAATTCGGCAAATGTTAAAAGTTTATTTCTTTTATGCATAAACATCTGTTTGTCCCAGTGATGTTATGTGTTTATTTGCATCTAAAACGGTTCAATACCGACCTTCTTGTGTAATTCTGTAAACTTTAAAGCCACTATAATGATTTTTAATATTTTTTATAAGAACAATGCATCACTGAACAAGTTAAAAGTCACATGTACGTAGAAATGAAGGAGATTGCTTCAGTTTGTAGGGCTATTATCATTTTCAGTCCCCAGACTTCCTTTAAAAAATGGTTAATTTAGTGAGTTGTTGCGTTTGGAGAAACTTTATAAACTCTGTGAAACAATGTCTATAACACATTTTGATTTATGTGGACCTTCTTGTAAATTCGGCAAATGTTAAAAGTTTTTCTGTGCCGGTGATGTACACGTTAATTTGCATCTCAAGTAGTGAGTGAGATCTGATCTCAACAGAAACCTCTCAGGATACAATCCAGGTCTGAACTCAGGAGGATCGTCTTGAGGGTTTTTTTCCTAAACACACAGGAGAAGACAAACTATTGATCCCTCAGGCTCCTTCTGACTGAACCAACAGACAGTTCTGTCCTCTCGGGTCGCTCCCTCAGGGAGGGGGAGTTTAACAAGATGCAAATCTTAGTCAAATGTTTCTCTCAGGAATGTGAGATTAATCTTCCCTGAGCACAGGAGGATTAACAAGGCTGTGTATCATTAACTGTGATTAACTGTAAGTCGCAGCTTTCAGAGGGAGAAAAAGAAAAAAGAAATAACATCTGGAGGCGAAAAGGTCACTCTGGTGGAAAGTTTCACACATAAGTCCATTTGTTGTTTTTTTCACTTTGATCGCTGACCTTTTCAGAAGCAGAGCAGCTGAGTTGTGATTTCCAGACATTTAGAGGGTGCTGTAAGGTTTCAGGTGGGTGTGAGGTGGCTGGTGAGAAACTGCTTCACACTCTGAGGGAGAGAAACACAAACTCATTCAACCCCTTTTGGTTATTTTGACATTGAAAGCAAGTTTTTTTTTTTTCCTGAGTAGGTGGGAGAGAGAGACGGGATGAGAGGAGGAGTGAGGCGAAGAGAGAGGATTTCTAAATAAAATAAAACAGTTGTTTCTTCCACTCTTAAGCTGCAGATGTAAACTGAATGTGTTCTTGAATGTTGGCGAGTGTTTTAAAGTTTTTAAATGAAGATATTCTTTCATGTTATCTGTTAAATTGTAAGGTTTTAAAACCAGAGAAATACAGTAATGCATTCCAGTTGATTAACTTTTAACTGTCTCTCAAAGTCCCGTTAATAAAAACATGAATAACGT
>OMLP01025392.1:0-11506 GCA_900302685.1 Spondyliosoma cantharus | reverse complement strand
CTCATAAGATAACAGAAACTCATGTGATCATCAACATCTCAGGGTTTTCTGGTTTCGGTAACGTCAAGGATGAAGACTCACCTCCTGAGCCGGTCCGGGCGCTGGTTCTGCTGTTCTACAGGCCTGCGGATGATCCCGATCTTGAATCTCAGCTCAGTGTGTTGATGCTACCAGGTAACGTCTCGGTCCGAAATGTGCAACGCACCAGGAAGAGCTTAGTTGGAGATGAGCTCTACATAGGAACATCCTCATACTGTGAGTTGCTGCCAAATCATGAATACACACTGTCCACTTGTCCTGAAGACGACTCAGTTCTTGTTCAACCAACATCAACAGAATTTCACTGTGACAACTATGACAACTACATCCCATCATTCCAGGTGGATTTGGAGAAACTCCTGAAACATATTAAACTGTTTCTGAGAGACACCAACAAACACAGTGTCTGGGAGAGACGAGTTTGTCTTTCATCTGCTGGACTAACAAAGTCCTGTAGACAGAGCGCTCTGAATCTGCCTCCAGACAAGAGACTGTTTGACATACGGAGCAGCTTCATCGAGGGGATATCAGGACCTGTTCTCAAGAGTCTGCTGGACAAACTGCTTGAGAAAAAGGTGCTGACTGATCCTGAGAGGGAGTCAGCGGACGAGATGCAAAACAGAGGAGACAAAGCTCGATTTGTTATCGACACAGTGAGGAGGAAAGGTGAAGCTGCCAGTTCAGAGATGATTGAGTTCCTCTGTGAGGTCGACCCCTTCCTCTGTGAACATCTTGGGCTGATCTGAAGCTGATGAACAACTAGAAACACAAAGTGTGAGAGGGTCACACAGTTTAAGAGATCGTACCAGATGTAAGAATTGTACCATATGTAATGTTTAATAAATGGACAATATGAGAGCTAATGAGAACAGAGTGCAGCTGGTGGGTTAAATTGAGTTTCCTGTTGATGAGGCTGTGTGAACTAGTTCAGGTGCTTCAGGGGAATCTCCCGTCTGTTCATAGGCTGAACATGAGACCTGAGGAGGTGTAGAGCCATCTGCTGGTCCCTTCAGAGGCCGTTCTCCAGTTGTATCAAATAATCTCCTCAGCTGATGGACTTTGTCATGGAAATTAATCTTTTTAAATGTACATTTTTCAAATTAATCACTTCTTATCCAGATGAACAAATCTCGAGACACAACAGATAAATCTTTATCCTGGTATGTTCATTATTGACACAGATTTGATTTTGTTAGTGTGGGATCTCTGAAGCATATTCATGATGTATTTATCTGATTAAAGGAGCAGTCTGTAGTTTTAAAGGAAGAAAATGTTAATGAGATGAGAGATTTCCACTGACTGATCTTTTCTGCCTAAACAAACTAAACTCAAACTCATGACTGAACAAACAAACTGACTTTAAAGGAAAACACAATTTATACCATTTTACTTTGTATATATGTGGCGGACCCTGCCACCTTTCTCGCTTCAAACAGTATTGTGGGAACTTATTTTACTCTGAGAGCAGCTTTTTTATTCATTTATTGAAAAAAAACAAGTGCATTATTGCCTGATTAGTATTGAAAATATTTAAATTGAGTTTTTCTACAAAACTACATAGCGCCCCTTGAAACTGCTGAACTCTGATTCGGACCCTCCAGAGTTTGTTATTCTGCCCTCTTTGTTTGTTTCTGCTGTTTAACTATTTTTTAAATATTTGTACATTTATCTCTGTCAGTATTGATTGCTTCTGTTCATCAGTGCGTTACTGATTCAGGTGTTTTTAATGTCTCTCTGCAAACTAAAGTTGATATTTGTGTGGAAAAAAACACATCAGACACACATTTTTTGTCTTGTAACATGTGTAGTCGGAGTCTTATTAAAGAAAGTAAACATATTAGAAGTTTTCGTTGGTTTTGGTTGTGTTCAGCAATACATCACATGGGTTCAGAACATGCACCAGTGATTGGTTTTAAGCATCAGGTGCAATTCTTTATCATCTCATCCATCTGTCCTGCAACAATTTAGGGTTGCACATGTGGGTATGTGGTCTAAAACAGGAAGAAATACAAGCTGAAATGAGTGCAATAAGGGAATAAACATTAAAGACAGGGCAACTAACTCCTCGTGGTTGGCAGTAAGTGAAATTACACAAACTGAAGCACTCTCATCCAGACTTTACAGATGGCCTGATTATTGAATTTGAAGGTGCGATATGTACAAATTGGAGTTGAAAACGTTAAATTACCTAAAATTATCAAGAGAATGTGAAGAAATTACAGTTTGATATCATGTGCACGCTCCTGGTGCTCCGAGCTTCCATCCTGGACCACTAGATGCACGGCTAATCCAGCTAACTAGCTAATGGCAGCGACAGATAGCAGTAGTTAGCGGTTAATCTGGTGATATGCTCCCCCCCTGTTTGTTTTGAGTATGAAGTTGCTTAAGTATGCCTTTTTTTTTTTTTTTTTTTGCCATAGCTGATATTAACATGGGTATCCACCAGGTGATAAACAGACAACGCGGATCTACTTAATCCAACAACATTGATTGTATCTTTAACATTATATAACACCACATCATTCAAATAACATGTCCACTTACACGTAAAGCAGATAAACTCAGTTAAAGTCCTCTGAGACTGCTGTGGTGAATAAATGTTAAGTTCTTACCTCATGAATACGCTTTGATTTCACCGTAACTTGTATTTCCGACGGCTTTGAATGCAGCATGTAGACAGTGGCGATGCTCGGCCAATGGCTGTTTGGAAGGGGCGGGGCTAAATAAACTTGCCGACCCCTGCCCTGCTGCTGCTGTCGACACACAATTAAATCAGTGAACTCGTTGCTTTGCAGCCTTCGTGTGTATTTTCTGGACAAACCGACGCTGATTATCGTTCAGCCACGAGCTCGTTGCTGTCCGGCTCCAGGTGAACAGCTGACACCTCCGCGGCTGCCCTCACCTGAGCTGTCAGCAGGTGGAGGAGACAGCGTCTCTTTGTTGAGACGGCCGCCGAGGTGACGGTGTTAATTACCACAGGGTTTGGACGACATTAAATGCAACAATATGACGTCAGGTGTCCGTAAAACAAACTCATAATCTCTCTTTAACGCGTTTTTATCTCACCGACGTGAAAGTGACAGCTCACACGCGTCATCGACTCTGTTCGTAAATATAACATAAAGCATGATGGTTCATATTTGAGCTGTCAAACAACATATTTAGTGTTTTTATTCCGTTGACATATGAGAGAACAAAGGGAACCTGTCCACATGTCCCCGTTGCAGGCCCCCCGGCGCAGCGCTAACGCTCATTGGCTAGCATCGCGAAACGATCTGACCTATCGCGTGACACCACACTGAGAAGCCTTAACGTCGGCTTCTGTGATTGGTCCAAACGTTTGGCGCCTCTTGAATCTGCTGCAGCCGTAGTGGGCGGTGAGTGCGCGAGACGGTGAGCAGTTTGAACCGCAGCCGTGTTGAGGCGGAAACATTGAAAATTGGTCGAATTGTTTATCGGCAGAGTGAAATTAAACGGCGTGATTTATCCACAGACGTTGTGTCTTCTGTGCGGACGCCAGAGATAAAGTGTGGGAGACGGCAGCTTCTCTGTTTGCCGACTCTGGATACGTAAAGCCGGTGTCGCGCAAAGTGAATCGCTCCCTCCTACTGAGCTAACAGCTAGCTAGCCGCCGAGCTAACGTTAGAGCTAGCCGGAACACGGAGCCAGCTAATCCCCAACACAAAGGACCGTGTTTGTCATATCCATCCCGAATCACTCCGTTGAATGAGGACTGAGCCTCCTGTGCAGGTAAGACAAGCTGTCAGTGCTGCTGTCTGTGTTTCCAGCACGCTCGTCGCGGTTCAAATGACCCGGGTCTGTTCTTAATGCTTTGTGGATGCCTCAATCTTTGTTAACTAACCAACTGTTAGCTAGCACGCCGGGGTGTCGTGACACATTTTGTATCCCTGCCAGAACTGGTTCCCTCGCAAAAGACACCAACTTTCTTACCGTCGGTCTCGTGAAGAAAAACATTCACGCCGCAGTGTAAACTGAAGCTTTAATATCCCGGATCGTGGTGAGACGGTGTACATGTTCAGGGAAACTCAGTTTGAGGAAACAAACTTGGCACGACATTGCCAAGAAGCTATCGTTAGCTTGAAGCTTGCTTGTTATTTGTAGCTTAGCTAGCTCGTCCTCGGTTCGTCTAGAATGCTGGTTGAAACGGTTCCGACCCAAACTAGTTTATGTTGATACGGTTTAAAGGAGTACTCTGTAGTTTTGAGGGGAAGACATTTTAATCAGAAGAGAAAGATCTTCGTTGACTGATATTTTTAATCTCGAAACTAAACAAACTCTTTGGTTTCATGACTGAATAAACAAACTGACCTTAAAGGACAACACGATTTATACTGTGTTACTTTATTTATACAGTCATGTGAAGAAGAGTCATTAAATATTCAGTTCACATATCGATGTCTAATCTTGTTTTTATTCATCTCTGGAAAATAAAGTGATTTAAATTTCAGGCAAAACAAGTTAACCTTGTTTTACTCATTAAAAACAAAGGTATTTTTCTAACAGGAAAAGTTGGGACACCTTACCCCCTGATAGCTGGTGTTACCCCCCTTTGGCTGAAATAACTTCAGTGAGACGCTTCTTGTAGCCGTCTACCGGTCTGACATCGATCTGAGGAAAGTTTGCCCTAATCAACGCAGAATTCTTCCAGATGTGAGATGTTTCTTGCATTTACAGCCCGTTTCCAGTCACCTCCCAGCATCTCAATGGGAGAAAGATTCAGCCATTCCAGGACTCTATTTTTTAGTTTTCGGTCAGTCCCTGGTGGATTTACTGGTGCGTTTTGGGTCGCTGTCATGTTGCAGGGTCCAGTTCTGCTTCAGCATTATTTTCAGATGGTCTCACACGTTCCTCTGATTCACGTTAGAGTTCATGGTTGACAATGACACCTCCACGCTTCACAGTTGGTATGAGGTTATTTTCCTGGAATGCTGCATTTGGTTTACGTCAAACATGTCGTCTGTTCTGGTGTCCAAATAATTCAGTTTTAGACGCATCTGTCCAAAGAGCATTATTCCAGAAGTCCTGGTCTTTATCTACGTTCTCTCTGGCAAACTTCAGTCTGGCCTTCATGTTTCTTAGAGAGCAAAGGTTCCCTTCTTGCACATCTCCCATGAAAGTTAAACTTGTAGAGGCACTTTCACATCAACAGTAGCAGGAGCGTCCTGTGATGACATTTTAGGGTTTTTTTTACTTCTTTTCAGTTTCCTCTCAGGGTGAACTTGCTTGGACGGCCAGACTTGGGCTTGTTGCCAGTTGTTTTGAATATCCTCCACTTTTTTCCTGACAGTGGAAACGGCTGATTTCAAATTCTTTTGATATAGTTTTAAATCCCTTACCAGACTCATAAGCTGCTACGATCTTCTCTCTGAAGGCCTCAGACAGCTGTGAACATGCCGTTCACTCTCACTCCAACAGTCAGGAGCGCACCGAACTAAATGTCTGAGGTTTAAATGGAGCACGCCTCCTTCAGATTGCTGAGTAACGATGTTGTAATGATGTGCACCTGATGTGATACACCTGTGTGTGATTTTAGCCATTTCAAGTCGGAATAAATGATATCTACACATTTATTCCTCGCCAGAAATTGCATTTATTTTTAAAATTAAGTTTTAAAAAGTATTTTCTTCAGTTTGAATTGTTAAGATATATTCCTTGAATCTCTGTTTTGTTCAGATTGACATTAAATATCCATGTGTCCCAATATGTTAAAAACACACAGACTTTCAGAGTGTCATTTATTTTCTAGCTTCAAACATTGTTCTGGGATCTTATTAAAAAAACAACATAATTCTAAGTTTGTGTTATCAGCTCATTAAAGTTGTTGAGTTTAAATTTCTTGACACAGTGCCCGTAAACCATTTTCATTGCTGTTCGTTAGATGGCGAGTTAGAGATCTCGGTGGAGAGTATTCATGAAACCAGGGCAAAAAGTGGTTAACGTGAGCATCGATATTTAACATCTCAGGGGTTGTAACTGAGAGGAAGTTAAAGAATAGAGTCATCTACCAGAACAATAACGTAGGTATTTCCAGCAAAACACCTTTGACTTTGAAACATTTACTCTCCATTATATTTGCATACTGGCTGCTCGTAATCTCAACTCCGTCTGTGGTTTGAAGATTAAATGTGTGGAAATGTGTCGTACCACTACATTCCTCCACATTTCTCACAATCTGACACATGGCGTACCAGCATGTCTCCATGACAGCCGTCTCACATGTCTAATCGAAAGTGTGAGATCTCAGTCAGACCAGCCGGGCCAGTAGGCAGCGACTGACGCCGCCTGTCGAGCTGGCAAACGGATCTTGTTGCTACAAGTGAACACACAACTGTTAGTTAGTTTACAGAGCGTTATGAAAGAAGAGAACAAGTGCACACATGGATTTCCTGTTCAACTTCCTCCAGTGAAGAGAGGATTATAGGTAGAAGGTAGAAAATCCCGTCACCTGTGTTTGAACTATCTTTGATACGCCCGAACACAGAAGAGAACTGAAGAGGCTGTTTCATGACATCCTCTATCGTCAAACAGTTAAATAAAAATAAGTTTCCTTTTTAATGAAGAAAGTCATCCTTCAACAGTCTCCCACAGTTTTAAAGATTCAAGAAACATTTTATAGAACAGATGTTTTTGAACATGAACACAGTTTATGAGATACTGAACTGTGACGTGTGGATTGGTATCAAAGGCCTCGTGTAAATATTGTTTTTGCATTTAAACCTGAACATTATTTTATTACAGTCAAGTCACAGAGATAAACTGCTTCTTCTGCTCCTTCTGTTCTTTGTAAAACCAAAGAAGTGCATTTTATGTTTTCTACAGTTTGTTTTTGAGGTTTTGTTGTTAATAAAAACATCGAGTGGATATTTCTTTTCAGACTTCCGTCCAAACGACTGGTTTTGTGAAATTACTTAAACACACATTTCTGTGTAGCAGACATTGTATTGACTGCACCAGTACCAGGACTGGTTTATATCAGCGGGGGAAGATAATAACGATAATGATGTTAAAGTCTCAAATGTGGAAGCGATGAATACATGAAAGGCTGGTGGAACTGGAGCTAATCAACAGCAGCCTTCATGTGGGTCACGTTTGGTTTATTTATGTTTCAGCTCCACATCCAGTCAAGAAGTCCAAGCAAAGAGTGAAAATCTAAATGTGAAGTCTTTCAGTGTTTAGTAACGTCGTCCTCCTGCTGCTTGTCTGCAGGTTGATCATGGTGCTGACAGGGAAGCGCTCGGAGAAAGGTCCTGCCTGCTGGAAGCGGAGGGTGAAGTCTGAGTACATGAGGCTTCGGCAGCTCAAACGCTTCAGACGGGCCGATGAAGTCAAGGTTTGTCCACACGCCGACCTTCACGCTGAGCAGACGTTCACAGTTTTCATTTCAACTTGAACTTGAACCAGAATGTTTTCTGCAGCTGTGGGTTACATTTCTATTTCCTACCAGTGGTGGAAGTTGAGCTGTTGTTGCTGCTGGGTGTCTTCCCTGTTCGCTCGTCCTCACCGACAACTGTTTCATTCAAAACTTCAGTTTCTTTCACACTCGTCTGTCTTTAGAATTAACGATTTATTGGCCACATACTTAATAACTCCCTCCAGCTCAAAGTGTGTTTCAGTGCTTTCTTTCGTAACTTGTTTTGTGGTGAACTGGAAAACACTGACCGAGCACAGTGACGTTATGTTTTGTTTGCAAGCTTCTATCTTAAGTTGTAAATGTGAGTGAAATGCTGACATTGTTGAGCTGCAGGGTTTTGAACAGTTGGTATTAATAGTAGATTTTTAACTTTCTGTTGGACTCTGAGCATTTAAAGGACTTCTTGTTCGGAGCCAAGGTTCACAGAGCTGATGATCTGTCGACCTCGATTTACATTTAGACGTTTAGACCTGCCTCTGCCTTTGGGTAGGACCACATTTAGCCAAGTTACTGCAATGTGGAGACTTGACAATAAAATCCACACAGTTTTCTCAGCGGAGGTATTTCATCATGCAAAGTAGAAACAGGAAATATGAAGTTTGCATTCCAGCGATGCCCACCCTCTCATTTCCTCTCTATGTCAGCAGCATTTAGTCCCACTGATGTTTTGTTCACGTGTTTGTAATCAATCACCTGATAGATAAGTCAGGGTAGCTCTAAATACAGTAATTATATTTATGAAAGATTACTAGAAAACTCATGAAATTGTGTTAAATTGTCCAGATGTAGACGAGGCGTTATTCTGCAAACCTGCTCCAACACATCAGAGATCAAACATGGTGGCACTAAATAAAGTAAAGTTTTCATCACTTACTGTCAACCTTCCAGAGCATGTTCAACACCAACCGTCAGAAAATCAATGACCGGACGGACATTTTGAACCAGGAGTGGAGGACCAGACGAATCCAGCCAGTTCACATCATGACGTCCGTCGGCTCTTTGAGAGGAACCCGAGAGGTGAGCAGCTGAACATCTTCCCTCAGTGAACGGACGCGTGGAGAAAGTGTTCTGACCGTTCCTTTTCTCCACAGTGCACGGTGGACAGCGGCTTCTCTGAGTTCCCCCGGCAGGTCATCCCCCTGAAGACCCTCAACGCCGTGGCCTCAGTCCCGGTCATGTACTCGTGGTCACCGCTGCAGCAGAACTTCATGGTGTGTGTGGAAAATGCACTTAAAAGTATTTTTGTGTCTAGTTGTAGAAGTTGCACAGTTGTAACCTGATCTGTGTAATGTTGTTGCATCAGGTGGAGGATGAGACGGTGCTACATAACATCCCCTACATGGGAGACGAGATCCTGGACCAGGATGGGACTTTCATAGAAGAGCTGATCAAGAACTATGACGGGAAAGTCCACGGAGACAGAGGTGAGAGTCAGAGACTGATGGTGGTGAACAAGGTTTGCAAATTGAGGTTTGAAATTCAATCATTATTATCAAAAACAGGATCAGGATTTTTTTTCTTTTGTGCACCAAAAGAAGAAATACGCTGAATATAGACCCGGCAATTGGACTTCTAGACATTTATTATATGGGCTTGACAACAATCAGCTCACTGGTACCATAGAAACTGTGACAGTGTTGGAGGTGTTTTTCAGAGATCCTTTATTGATTTGTTTGGGAGGAGGGTTTACTCTCGGCAGGTTTGAGAAACTGATGGTGAGAAGCTTTAAGCCTTTGTGTGATATTACTTCAAGATTGAACGGGAATTAAATGTGGGTTTGAAGGCGGCAGAGGAAAGGCTATCTAGTGATACAGAATGGATCAATATCTTGCGGTGTGTTCAGACTGAAAACAACACTCTGTCTTTAGAATCTGTGAGAGGGTTTTCATTCAGAAAACAAACAGCTGGTGTGGAGATGAAATGTGATTCAGGAGGTCTAGTTTATCAAGCTTATCAATCAACGAAACGTAACTTTATAATATCACGTCTTGTGTTTCAGAGTGCGGCTTCATCAACGACGAGATATTCGTGGAGCTGGTCAGCGCTCTGTCTCAGTACAGTGACAACGAGGATGACGAGGAGGAGGAAGAGCAGGACTTCAAGGTAGACAAGATGGAGTTGTGTGAAAGCAAGGAGCATCCAGAGGACCCCCGCAAGGACGGGCTCGTCAACAATGAGAGTGAGTCCTTTTTCACTGACGTGGTTGTTGTGTTATGTCTGCCGTCCAGGTGTCTTTGTTCGCTTTAACTCGATATATATTTGTTTACCTGAGATGGTACTAAGTGACGGACGATAAAGAGTGAGTTCTGTGCTCTGATGGAAAGCGTGCATGTGTCGTCTCCAGGCCGAACCAGCAGCGACAGCACCAAGAAGTTTCCCTCCGACAAGATCTTTGAAGCCATCTCCTCCATGTTCCCTGACAAGGGCTCCACGGAGGAGCTCAAAGAGAAGTTAGTGGGTTTGTTGTATGAGAGCGTGTTGCTGTTGTGACAATAACAGACGGACAGATTACTGAAGTGTCTCCAGAGAACGTTCATAACTTTTTAAACTGTTTCTTTAGAGTAACATTTTCTTCTGTTGTCCTGCAGAAGTTTGACTTGATCGTGACTCTAACAGCCATCATACGTTCACCATTTTGTAAAGGCTTTGAGATCCTTTGTGTTCCTTCTTGACTATCGGTTGATTTTACTCAATGTGCAGCCGTTAACCGAACCGTTACGGGTCGTCACAATACTGGAATTTCTAACTTTGTCCTACAGAGTCATTAGATATGAACGATTGAGTTGGAGCCTCTCTGGTGTTATCACAAAACTGTGTGTGCGCTCGTATCAGGGTTTCTACAAAGCTGTGAAGACAAAACAGTCGCACACTTAATTTCGACAGTTATTTAATCAAACTCTGTTGGATATTTACGTTGAAATCTTCTTTGATGGCGCGAAATCTTTTCATTTGGCGGCAAACTGTTTACAACAAAGTGTGACTCCCATAATTCCATTGTTTGGAGACAGCAGATGTTTCCTCCTATGAGGAAGTGAGACTGTTTACTCCGTTGTATAAATAAAATCTTATGGCGTCATCAGAAGATTGATATTATCAACACGCTGAGTCTTTTCATCTTTGCTAAACTGATTTCAAAACTTTCACGCGAAACAGAGCAAAGGCTCGTTTGACAGGATGAAGAACGCTCCTCAGTAGAAACCCTGCTGTGTGTACGTTTGTCTTTCTTTTACTTCATGACTATAAGCAGCTTTAATTTTCTGTGTGTTTCAGGTACAAGGAGCTGACGGAGCAGCAGCTGCCCGGCGCGCTGCCCCCAGAATGCACCCCGAACATCGACGGACCGAACGCTCGCTCCGTGCAGCGCGAGCAGAGCCTGCACTCGTTCCACACTCTGTTCTGCAGACGCTGCTTCAAATACGACTGCTTCCTCCACCGTCAGTACACACACACACACACACACAATGAGACACCAATTAGATATCGCTCGACATAAATGGGAACAGGCCATTGTTTTAGTCAACCTTCTTCAGTAAATTCAGGCTGCTGAGATAAAACTAACGCTCACTTTGAATATGGGTGGACAAACTGTCTCCTTCCATTTTTAATATTTAAATATTTGTAGCATCTTTTGAACAGAAGTTTTAGGCCAGTGTTTGTTCAATGATTAGTCAGTAAAGTTGAGAAAATACTAAAATACCTCAAAGTTCCCGTCTGACTCACCGGATGCGTCTCTTCCATCTCATATCTCCTTTTAGCTTTTCATGCTACTCCAAACACCTACAAGCGCAAGAACCTGGAGAACCTGGTGGACAGTAAACCCTGCGGCATTGACTGCTACATGTACCTGGTACAGGTGAGTCACCAGGTTCTCAGATTAAAGGGTCGAACTTGTGAAACATTCATTTGATATCCTAGTAGTGTTTTTGTTTTCAACGGTCTATTAGACAAGATTGGAGCTACACCAGCAGGTTGTACATGACTGTTGTCGTGCTGTGATTGCTCAGGACGGGATGGTCACCGAGTTCCCAGCAGGCG
>OMLP01025390.1:0-11857 GCA_900302685.1 Spondyliosoma cantharus | reverse complement strand
CCCCCTTTTTATGTCGCATGATATTTATTTCCTACATGTTTTGTTTGTTGGATAAATACATGTTTTTTCTAGTGAATTAAAATGTCAAAATATCTCACCTAAAGTTCTACTGCTAAACATCATTTGAATTTATTTTTTTGAATCTTCTGAAAACATGTTCGGCTATTTGACGCAGTGAACGTGAACGCAACACCGTCCCCTCAAAATAAAAGCATTTATGTTGTGATAGAAGCAAAAAAATGACCATGAGTTAATCATCTGACAGAAGAGAGCCTTTGCTTTTTGTCTTTGCCTTGTTTGAAGATATTTTTCCATTCTTTCTTTCTTTCTTTCTTTCTTTCAAAAAAATAATCCAAATCTTTCTAAATATTCACATTAATAAAAGTTATTTTTCGTTAAAGATCCTTTTAAAAGGCAGGTCTGATAACACCAAACCTTTCTTACGGTCTTCTGATTAATATGGAGTGAAAATTAATCCTCCAGCAAAATAAAAAGTAAATCAATAAAATATTTCAAATGCTAAATAATAATAAATAAGATGATAATTTCACCTCTGTGTTGCACCTCTCGCTCACCCTCGCGCAAACCGATATAAATAGACAGAACAGGATTATGCGTCATGGCCATTTCAATCATATTACACCAGTGATGATACCAGTATCATTGCAATCATTTACCCCAGTTGCCTATTAATCACTTTCCATTAGTGTCTTTTACCGGCCTTTCAGAGGGGGGTTCCAGGATCCCAGTCCATGTCTGAGGATAAATGAGTCATCAAGCCAACCGCAGTTTTTAAAAAAAAAGAAAAAAAATACAATAACTAACTGCCCTTTGTTCCCGTGTGTCACTCCATGCAGCCTTACTTTCTCATTTGGGTTTCACAACACGGACATCGATTAAAAAATGTTTTTTTCCCACCATCGGGATGGGACGCAGGGACGGCGTCCCATGGGGGGATCCTGACGGTTGGTGTGACCAGAGGGGAAGGAAAGGAGAGACTCATGTGCAACACTTTAAAAGTGGAGGGTTCTCCATCTTGCTTTGTCAGGGGGCCTGCTGACATGGGGAAACATCTGCTGCATAGAAATAGAGACTGATGACTCAAATTATGTGCCGTCAGAGGGTCTGCCAGTTTAGATGTGATGGCAGAGAATATGGATAGACGGCTTAAAAAAAAAAGGTATGAGCTCAGGAACACACCAAATGTTACCTTCCCCTGGGTCGTACGTTCGGTGAAAATGTGGCACATTGGGGGAAGATAAGCGGCTATGTGTTCACCCCGACTTAATGTGTGCGCCTACCTCACCTTGCGTGCTCACTGGGTCGACCACAACAGAACACATATCAGCAGGGTTTGTTTGTTGTCTGTCTTTAATAATCAGCCTGTGTGCCATTTGATCTGGCAGCTGAGAAGTCTGTCTGTGTCTGCTGCATGTTCCTTGTTGTGTTGGTCCACTTGAGTGAAAATGGAATTTTTAGGGGCACGTTTCACCTCCTGGTTTACTCTGCAACAGCAGCCCGCCGATGCTTTTATGATTAGGTCGACTAAATTAGAACCAGAGAGAGCGAAGCGGTAGAAAAAGACAGACAGGGAGGAAGAGGGAGCAGCCAAGCGATGATCACTCCTGCCTGCTACCTTTTTCTACCATTGATACACAGAGCCAATAAAGCCTTGTTTCAAAAAGATGAATGTTGTCATTGTTATTGTAATGAAAATCGCTGTGTACAGAGCTCATGGCACGAGCAAGCGCACTGTTCCTTGATAGCACGTCAGTTGTTGTGAGCATCAAGGCGGACAGGCACAACATCGGCTCTGAGAGCGTTTCATCAAATTTCTCCACCATAATAGTGTTGATTTACATGCAATTGTGACTCCTCCATGTGAGCAACAATAGGGAGCCGGGGAGCGGGTAAAAGGCAGACGTGCGCCTCATGTTCTCAGTTTCAGTCATGTCAGTAAGCTGATTTATCTTAGCGAAAGGGGCAAATCTTGAAAATATGCAAAGAGAGGAAGCTAATGGATCATTATTATGTGTTCCTCACTCCACTATCTTTTCTAATGACCGCAGGGGGCTTCGCCATTCCGGCTTTGATTTGGAGCCCATTCTCCAATGTGACTTGAGTGGACTAGCTGAGCTAAGACACAATTTTCAGGAGATTGCGGAGTAAGTGCCTCTGGCAAGACCTTTTTATTTATATGGCACTTGACTTTCTCTCTCTCTCTCTCTCTCTCTCTCTCTCTCTCTCTCTCTTTCCTGTTTGGGAGACAGAGAGTAAGAAGGGAAGAGGAAAAAAAGAGAGATTTTCTGTTGCTGCTGTTATTGATTTGTTTTTTTTAAAGGATGGATATCTCTAGGAGATGCAGGCCAAAGCAAATATTGATAGTAAAAGCAGTTTGCAATAATTTCTTCATGAATCCTCAAAAAGTAGAACATTTACATTCAGTGTGGGGACTTCTGAATATGTTTCTTTACCCTAAATGCTCTCACAAAGACACAATGACCCACCGCTGTTTTTAATGACGCTCACTTGGTTGAAGTATGATTTTATCCATAACAGAAGGACAATGCTTACAGCACATGGAGATTTATATTTATTCCAGTTTTTCCAAGAAATCATTCATGCAAATGAAATGAAAAAAAAATCAAGGGGAAAAACGTGTCTGGAGCAACCTTCTCTCTGAATCGCTTACAGATATTTGAGGGGAACTTGTTTTCACTGTCACTTCACGAGGACGCTGGCCTGCCTTAAATGGCACCGCTAATTTGTTTGTGTGTGCTTGTCCAAAATAGGCCGAGGACATTTCCTAAAAACATTTCAGTTTTAATCACGTTGTATTGTCTCCTTTCTAATTTCTTATAAATATTGCTCGCATAAACCCCTTCAGCTTTTTATTTGCCGGTCCACATGTGTCTGTGTGCGCTCTTGTTTATGTCAGTGTGCCCGTATGACAGAGTGCATTCAGAGACTGTTCATCGTTTCATTGTTCAAAAATAAAAATGGGAAAGCTGTAAGACGACTGTTTTTATTGAACGTACGGTCATAGTGTAGCTGTGTTTAAACTATTTTAAAATGCAGATGCGTATTCATCTGTTGACTAACAACTCTCCCTTGTGGGCATGGAGGACATTGCACAAGTTAGGAGAGGGAGTGAAAAAAACACCTTCACCTTTTGTCGCTGCCTCAAAGAACGCCGGATCTTTTTTCGACGTTTTTTCACTTTTTGCTGACGCATTACAAAACTGTTGTCTCAATTTCTGATTACTCCTACATCTTTCAAAGTGAGTCCTATAGTGCATCAGAAGTATCCTGTCACAAAGAAATATAAACTGGATCAAAACAGATCATTTTAATACATTGTTTCAAATGAAGTTAAAAAAAACAAACAACATTCCTTATTTTGTAATTTATATTTAGGACAAAGTCGAAAACTAGTGTGAAGATCTGTGAAGCATTCGCAGCAGTGCACTTTTGTATTTTTCATCAAATGAAGATGAAATACAATAAAAAGCTACGACTACAAGATGAACATTAGGCTGTTGCTTAACACCACAGTCTCCAGGCGACATGCACACGAGTCTGAAATTACCAGTGTGAGTGGCAGTTTTCCATCAGCGTGAGCAACATTGAAATTCACTGGGATTCAGTCGCAGGTGTGCCGTTGTTGGGTGTTTCACAGCGTGCTCCAAACATGTCCCAGCCCATCACGTCCGCAGCCCGGAACCTCCTCTTGATAATAATCAGGTCAAATAATTAATGAAATTATGAAACAATGAGCCTCGAGAGGCTGTGTTTTACATCTCAGAGGCGTTGATAGGCCTCATCGTGATGCCAAGCGGGGGCTCGAGTGTTCCATGGCTTATTGGTTTTAAGAATCAGCCAAAAATACTCTTTGTGCTTTAGTTTTGAGAATGATTTTATTCCCAAAACAAAAAAGCATTTTCATATCAATATGCCGTATTTCTTGAAAAGTGAGCCTGTATGTAGTGATTCCGTTTGAGCATATCAATATGCATGTCTTATCAGTAACAGCAGCACTTTGATAAGTCAGTGGTGGTGACTGATTAACATCTGTAACAAGTTCACATGAAGCATTGACGGCTGACACCGTTCAAACAGACGTTATGTAGAAAAGCCACGCCCACACGTGGTAATTGTTTCACATCCTATCAACTAAAAAACAGCCTACTGCTCGATCAGCTTCTATGTAATTATCAACATATGACAGAAACTCTTGCGTCGTTTTCCCCCAAAAAAGTGACATTACAGTGCAAATCTGTGAGGTTTCTGTGCCTTATAAACACAGGTGTAGATTTCACGGGGGATGCATGGGACACACTCCTTGGTATTTAGAGCACATGATGAATTTGTTCCCTCCAGAGAATGACATCATTTTACTTCAGGCACTATGCAACATGTGACAGCATACTGTATGTTACCTTTAAAATGAATGGTTGAAATCTGCAATAAAAGGGAACGAAAAAGAAGCAACTATGCAGATAAGGAACCAGGAGGTATTTGGACATTTGAAGTCAAAAAGTATTGTTCTATTTATATAAATCCATATTTAATATTTTATCTATTGCACCTCTGTTTAAGCCCTTCAGCTCAAAATCTCTTTCACAAGAGAGACCTGGCCAAGGTAGCAGCTTAACAAATTCACATCTGTGTAAAACACATACACAACATATAAAACATGATATACAAAACTCAGAATAAAACAAAAGAGCAGCTATTCACACATGCACACATGCTTCCTTTGCAACTTTCCTAATGACGCACTTAAACAGACATTTCCACAACAAATGAATGTAGAAAAGGCACTATTTAGTGCATAAAAAATGTACCCCAATGAAGTAAATTAAGTGTTTGATGCTCAAAGTGTATGAATGTCTTGAGGGTTGGGCCTCCAGACCCCCAGCTATATGTGTCCCCCACAATGTTGAAATGAATTAGAATATGAATTCGTAATCATCACAACATCTTTAAATTCTGACCCTCCTCAGCAGACAGAAGTACAAAACAAATCATCTTCTATATGCTGTGGAAAGTCTAACTTCATGGGCCCTTCGTTATTGAGTGTTATGTAATTATGTAAATATTTTCTTTTTTTTGTTGTTGTTGATTTGTATTACTCATAATAACTTCAAGCAATATATAATGTCTCTGTAGCAGCAGTTTTTATAACCAGGACTCACTTTAAGTCCCATTTGATCTTTCAACTTAACTAATTAAAGCTCTCATTGCAGCTGTAATTACTGGAGGTTGCAGATGAAAGGAAACATGCAGCAAAAGCAAATTAAACAAAACTAATTAAATTAATTAAACATTCGATTTGTCCCAGTGATATGTGACAGGAATAGCTTTGTACACTGAATCCGGCGCGGTGGGCTCCCTAATGCATGTCTGTGTCACTGATGACAATTCAACGACTCCAGCTGATAACGAACAAAGCGCACTAAGGAACATCATTCGCAAAATTAATGCAAAATTCCAGTCCTCGTCCTTGATTTTTCTTCGAGGATCTATGAGGTCACTTCACAGATTGCTTGTGGCAAACAGTCATCAGGAGGATTAATCTCCTTCAAACTTTAATATCCGGCATAAACGACAGATTGTTTTCCCTCACGCGTTTTGATGTGCTCGAGAGCAGCAGCACACGGGCACCGCTTTGAAGTCCGCCGAGCTTTTATCTTCCTCTATTTACGTTGGTTAAAGTGTTAAGTGGACTTCTCGTTTGGCTTGAAGGATGTAATACCCTGCAATGAGAGATTTACAGGAAGGGGGAATTGCAAAAACTCTGTGTGCTCCTTTTGGGGGCCCCTTCTAACAAAAACTATTTATGCAAATGCAGAGGCTGTGGATGGAAAGCACTTCCAGACAAAATCAGATGTTTTCAAATGGGGCTGCCGTGCTGAGTTGGCAGATGTTCTGTCGCTTCAGCAGGGACCCTTTAAACAAAAGCTGCTGATGGCTCTCTCCGCCAAGAGCTGCATTTCCTTGGAGCCATCTGGAAGATGGCTAAAGATTTGTTTGGCTGGAGCTGGCCAGGAGCGCTGGGACAGTGAGGGCACTAATTGAAACGAATGCTAATGGCTAATAATGGCAACTCACCTCCTCTATTGACGTGAGGGGAAGAAATGTTGATGTTTGCACATTTCCTCTTATTATTAAAATGTAGACAGATATTGGCACTGTTAGACCACTTTCAAGATGAGGAGATTACTAAGCATATGAAGGGCTAGATCATCTAATTATTGCATTATACACAGTCACTGGGAGATTTACTCAGAAAGAACCAATGTGTTAATATAAAAATGTATACAAATGAGAACTCTGAAATCCTCACCAAGTAAAATAAAAAAGTATCATATTTTGTGGATTAACACGTGTAAGTGGGGAAATGGTTTTGGAAAACTGAAATGAGATACAGACTGGGATGGAAGTGACTCATCATAAAATATGTTAATTATAATTTTAATGTTGCCAGGTTGCGCAATCAATTGCGTGATTCACCTCTGAAGTCAGTGTCCTTATTGTTCTCTATGTCAGACCTCATGTGAAAGTCTGTGAATCTGCCCCAGTGACCCATTTATCACGCCACATCTGGTGGCAAAACCATTTGTGAATGAGTTATGAAAGACGTCGCGTCAAATTAAAGATGTAATATGTGAGAATTCTGCTTTTAAATGTACGAAAAAACCTACTAGAACTTTGCTATATATTTGGTTAAGATGTGTACTTACATTAACCCCTAATGTTTCCTACAATGTTGAAACCAAGAGAAATCCACAAGTTTACTCAAAGCAATGGTGCATGTCATAAGGTCGCCCAGCGCTAATAGCGCTAAGTCGGTGAAGGAGACGAAAGTGTGCGAATGTGAATTAAACTTAAAAACTACCTTGTTTGTGAACATTTGTGCCTGAATCATGTAAGAAAGATTTTCATCAGCAATGGCGGTTGCTGATGTGATATTCAGTTACTCCCGCCCAAACAGCCAGATTACTTTACTGTACATTAAGCGTAGCCAGCAAGTCAATGGCACACACTGAGTGTGAAGATGATCTCTAAAGGCCCCTGTAGCATCTTATTGTGAAGTTAAGAGGGTCCTCCTCGCAGAAAGTTAAAAGGTAATCTCTGTGCTCTCCTCCTATCAGTAAATGGCTCTGGATTCCCGATTAGATTCTAGGTTTGCACCAAACTCTCTCCTTCCACACTAGCCAGCTCTGAGCAGCTATGGCAGCTATGCCCACCACTCCAGCCGGCCCTCCGCACACAACACTGTAAACCTCTTTTGTTTTCTTTCGATAGAGAGGCCCCTTGTGGTAAATACTGTGCATTCTAAGCAGGAGCTATCAATGCTCCAACCACCCGAACTAATGGCTCTCGTATTGGCTGGTGATGACCCTGACTTGTACCACCCACAGCTCTCACAGAGCCCTGAACCCTTGCTGGCCTGGCTGGCATATCAGGGGTCAGACAGACATAAGACCTACCACGTTGTCCACACCCCCCTAGTATGACCACTCGCTAGAGGCTGATATGACAGACAACAGACAGACAGCAAGGTTTCCAAAGAGTGTGTATGTGCTGTGTGTCTGCCTCTCTCTTTAAAGTTCAGAAAAATCAGCAGTGTTAGCACCATCTACAAAGCAGTGTGAAGCTACAGCCCCCAGCTGCCTCCACTTCAGAGGGAGAGGGCATGTCAAAACAGCACATGGCTCTGCCCTGCCACAGTCACGTCTGTGAGTGGAGCACTCTCACAGGTCATCTAGAGTGACAGAATGGCTGTGGCCCTGATCCTTCAAACACCTCTGCTCGGTTTAGGCTGCTTTCCGTGTCCCAGGAGACGGGATGGTCAATTCTGTGAGGATCTGTATTCATAGTAATGTTCCAATTACACCAAACATGTATTTAACTGTGTTTCGGAACATGACAGCTTCAGTATACTGTAATGATCAGGCATTTTAGTGAGCTCTGAAGTGTTTCTCTTGTCAAATAATCTAGCAGCGTTCCCATGCAGTGTGACTTTTGTTTTAAGTTAAGTTATGTTGTATATTTTAGTGCATCTGTTATTTCTACTGTTATAGAAGATTCTAAAGTTGAAGAGTCCTATTTGTAAGAAAAGTTTACTTTTGAATCTTGTCAAATACTGATGCTTTTGGATGGCATCCGACTCAGCCTACAATCCCAAGGCGTCAGTAATTGACGAGTTGGGAATGAGACTAGGAAATTTACTTTTCTTACAAATAAGGCTTTTAAAGGTGCAATATCTAAAAATCATACTTTAAAACATTAATTAAAATGACAGACAGTATTTGAATAACAGTTCTGATATTTTGATGCCCTTGAACTGAAGTTGCAATGCAAACTGAGCTAAAAAGCTAAGTGACGGCAGTTAGCGGTTACTTTAGTGATATACTTCCCCCATTTGGATTGAGTGAAAAGTCGACAGTTGGCCAATTCTTACATTCCGTTCCTGCAGCCTTATCATAGAACACACACAGACTTAAGCAGACAAACAAAGGTACATAAAACGTGTAGTATTGAGTTTTATTATATCTACTATACTGATATAATGTAACTACTACTACTCTAAATTAATGCTGCTGGCATCATGTTTAAAATATAAATATAATAAAAATTCAATATAAATACATTTCCATGTCAATATTCAGTTAAAGGATGGCATTTTCAATAATAAGGTCGATTTTTAGTGTCAAGTGGACCTTTTCTCTCTCATAAGAGGGCTTTTATGAACAACCTTGCCGTCGCATGTGCTGCACTCTCGGCAGAAAAGCGACATAAGATGTCATTGACTTCTAATTGTGTTTCCGCTAATGCTATGTCAAGCCAGGGCCTGGCCTTCTTTGTCCAGTCTGTAGGCCATTTGGCTGCAGCAACACACTTGGAAGGCAAGATAACAGGTGAATGGCTATGGTCTAATAGGGCATCTGTGGAAAACACATTGCAGTCAATTAAGAGTCCACTCTCTCCAGTTGTGACGGCCATTAGACAACCCCACCACGACAAGTGACTCTTCAGTGGCTTTTACTCTTCAGCTACTCGCTCCTTTTCATTCATCATGTCCTCGAGCTGCCCAGTCCCTCAAAGACTGACTTTGTGTCTAGTTTCGTTGTCCACTCAGCTTTTCTAGGTTTCTATTAAAATGCAGTTTTCCACTCAAGGATTTTATGTGACCCTGACGGCCAAAAAGAAACTCATTCCCTACCTCATTTTTCTCCCTTGTCCTCAAATATTCTCTCCCTACTACATCACACAAAAGCAGCAAAGCTCTTACCTCCCTTCAAGAGGACGGCCTTTAGAATCATTACATACACACAATGAGCTAAATTAAAAGTCCATAACATTTGTTTGACAAATGCATTTACTATTTTCCATATCTAGTCCTTCACAGTGACATAAAAACACACACACAGACACACATATAAACCTACATTGCTAACAGTGGACTCTCGCTCTGCAGCAACCGAGTGTGGACTTCTGTTTCTAGTCATTTTGACCAAAGAAGAATTTAAACATTTACTTTTAAGGTCTTTTTCTATAATCCAATGCAATTTTTATTTTTTAAACAAATTGCCAAGAGAGGACTTGCATTCTTGAGCGATTTCTACATATCAAAGAAGGGACTTGCATATACTACATCTTTCACCTAATGAGAGTTTATTTACTGCTATACACACACACACACACACACACACACACACACACACACACACACACACGCTGTGTTTCTTAGGTTTCTTAGCTTTCTTAAGCTATCTTTCTTAGGATTTTATCCTTCAATTCATACCTTATCCCTGAACTTAACCAGGACCTCAGAAATCATGTTTTGCCTCAGTACAACCGGTCTTTGGTCCCTATGAAGACTATTGGTGCTGACATGGTCATGGTTATGCCAGAAATGGTTCCCCATATGTAACAAAAACGTGAACACACACTCTACTGTGTTTGGTAGTGCCCCTCATTTTGGACTAATATCATTATTATGCAACAGCTGAGACAGAAAGCACACTAGAGTTTACAAAACATCAGACATGCCGCTGTGACCTGGCGCATTCAGCAGCCTTCACTGTTGGTGTTTATTAGCACTTGACTGATGTGGCACTCCTTGTTTGGTGGATTAGTGCAATTTCCTTACCCAGTTCATGTTTTTGTGTCTGTTTACAAAGGTAAGTGCAGGGGAAGCACTTGTCTAATGTGATAAAAGTTTATTTACTTTGTGCCTTTTCGCCTCTCTAAGAGAATTTAATCAGCTCTTACTGTATGTTTGCACGAGTGAGCAGAACAGCGGTTATAAAACTAGACTGTCTTGTTGAACAGGAAGGACAACAGCTGGGTGATAGTCACTTGACAGTATCATTCATTATTTTCTTTCGCGTCAATGAACTCATCAGTAAATATTGCTCCTCTTCAAAGGTCAGGATATCGTCTCAACTCCACATTCATTAGGTGTTCACAATGACAGAAGTAATGCCTATTGTTAGATGTAATCTGTTTTTAATTCTGTAATGTGGAGTGCAGATGTTGGAAAACAATGATTCACACCTCCCGACAGCTCACCATCATAAAGCCCTCCTCCTCACACACCTTGTTATATGGTACTGTTCCAATTACGATGGCTTCTACTGCATGCTGCATTCACACCCTTTTATGTTTGAACTGTCGTACTCCGGAATTTACTGTTACTACAAATATATAAATACATGACTGTATATCCAATTACTAAAAAATAGAAAATAGTGGCTCAAAACTCAGATGACACAATAGATATTTGACTGTCATCTGCATTTATATGCGTTTTAAACATTTAAACTGAAGCAGCTCTTGGTCTGAACTCAATCCTTAGCATTACTTTTTAGCTCAATGTACTGCAGAGGTGGAAGATGTCTTTAGATTCTTTGCTTAAGTATAAGTAGGACAACTTGTAAAAATACCTATTTCAAAGCAGAAGTGTTACAACTTTCAACAACTTGATATATTTCTAAGTAGTTTAATCTTTAGAAATGTATCATATTTTAAAATATAATAATTAGTTTTGAATGACATTTTTACCTGAACTTTAACTAAAAAAATATATATTTGCATCTGGCAACATTTAACTAATCAGAGGAAATTACCTCTAAATTGTATTTGAGAAAATCATTTTACATTCCACTGATTCAGAGAGATAAAGTGCCAGTAGCATAAACTTAGTTTAAGACTAGTCTTGGCCTTACACTGGTAAATTGTGAATTTAGACTAATGAAGCTTTTCTGTTGCATGAATATTAAGACTCACTTAATTTGAGGTACAAAAGTTAGCCACCTCTGCCCCTGGCTGAGCTTTGTTGCTATGGCAACCATATGTTGGAAGACACCAAGACTCGGGTATATTTATTCTGAGGCTTAATTTACAGTGTTTGTTGACATATAGACTGCCAGGAGCATCCTCTCAAGGCTGTATCATTTAGTCCTTAGCTGGCTAGCTACTGACTGAACATTAGAATAATTTAACAAAACTATTGTCACAAAGCAAAACTTATATTCATTCTATTTCACATTCCTGTTGCATCTTGTACCATGTTTTTTTATATCTGTATTACACAAAAATTATATAAATTATATTTTGAGTATTTGTATTGCTTATATTACATTGAACTGACCTTTTACAATATTTGAACTTTTTTTTTTTACTAGATGCAATATAGTATTTTGACTATATTCTATTTCTATTCAGTTATACTTCAGATGACTAGATGTATTATTTATTATTTTGTCTTATATTTGTTTGTTACAATTGTTTTTTATTTATATGTAACCCATTCTATTATATCATATAGTACTGACTTTATAAT
>OMLP01025386.1:14375-31306 GCA_900302685.1 Spondyliosoma cantharus | reverse complement strand
CTGCTGCTAGACCTCAGCAGAAACATGATCTCTAATCCTCTGATCCCCCCTCTGAAACCTGCAAAGTGCTTCAGTTATCATCCTAAGCTATCACCTCCACTGAAAAACTTCGGCGGGTGAGAACACAGCGGCACATCAAAGAGGGGGGCTTTAACTTTTTTTTGTAACAATCACACGGCGGGATGTTAAGGAGAGGAAATGTGCCGCTTCTGTTCTCGGAAAGCTGCGATGTGGAAACCGACTCTCTTTGTATCTTCCACCAGGACCTGACTTTCCCTTTGTTAGATAGTTTTACCATTGATTCTGTGACTCGAGGGGCTTTTCTCTTCTGGTGTCAGACATTCTTGCAAAAAATGCAGCTTTGCTAACCTGCAGCGTACTTTGTGTTTCTGTTCTGACCTTCCGGCCGTCCTTCAGTCGTATAGCAACTCCATTTTCAAATAAAACATTCAAAACAATGATTTGAAGGCTGCGGCATCGAGTGAATTTTTGTTTTCTTTCAGTGCTGCAGCCTAAAAATACCCTACAGTACACAACACCTTTTGGCGAGTGTAAAAACTTCTGTATCCACGGGTCTCTCTCCATGGCAACTGACTTGTGGCTCGCCGCCAGAGTTTACTGATTTTAAAAAACTTCCAACAGTGTTACAGTAGAGCAATGCTACCTAGCAGCTACATTACCCACAATGCAACTGTGACATTGAGTGGCATCCCCGGAGGTAATTTATTCAAAGCCGCTTCCTCTGCAGCCACAAGAGGCTTCATACTACTGTTGGTGGTAATATTTCTGATATTTAGACACAATTAATGTGTAAAATTGGTGCAACAACAATTTAATGATCTGCCGTCTCTTCTTTCATTTCCACATGATTGTTTAAGTGGATAGGTGATAAGCTGTATTCATGCTTTGCGTCCTCGATAAGTTGATTATCTTGAGTGTCCTTCATCGTCTTTTGAATCACGTGTGTCGCTTTAAGCTCGGACTGCTGACCACCGGCAATATTCTTCCGATCTATTCTGTCCTGTCCCATCTAATTGATGGACGGACCGTCCAGAGCCATTCAATTTATTCTCCAATACCGTCCCTTCTAATTAGACCGCGTTGTTCAAGATCAGTTCGAGCACGTTCATAACGGCGTACTCTGTTAGCCCAGAGCTAAAAACCTTAAAATGACATACTACCGGCAGTCATGATCGAAGGAATGAGAATCGGCGTGTGGTGGAGTGTTGCTGGTGTGTGTGTCACTGCTCACCCGAGCACTTTATTGATTTATGATAATGACTGCTGGCCTGTGCCTCTGCCTATGACAGCCTGTGGTCAGGGCACGTTGCAGCCTCACTAAATTGTGTCGCACACTCTTGATTCCGCCTCCCTCCCTCCGCCCGCCGTGCGCATCGAGCATGTCACTGGAAAACCAGCTCGATATCCCCCAGAGGACGTGGAAACTCAGAGGTTCAGCAGTGGGCTGCAGTCAAGTGTGTCAATGGTGCTTCTGTCTTTCCATGTTGGAATTTGGTCAGGTTTTTTTTCTTAACCCCTCCGAAGTGATGACAAGGTGAAGGGTTTGTGCTTTCATACTGGACTCGTTTTTGTTGTTGAGATTTTTAGTTATTTTGCTGCCTGTAACATGTCGTCTTTCAGACTAGTGGAAGGAAAAAACATGAATTTAATTCAGATTTCTGTTCTAGACATTTCTGCAAATTAGTACACATCTAACTAGATAGTGCCATCTGCTTATTAAACATAGAATATTAGAAACCAGAAAACATTTGTCTTAATGTAAGTTGTCAACTGGGGAAGCTTCTTGTTGGCTGTAATCATTTCTTTATTAAATTTACAATCTTTACAGGGTGTTTTCTCCACTTCAGTAGCCCTCACATACACCAAACAATCCAGTTAAAGGTGAAATACCAGCATTTTTAAAACCTTGGCCCTGTATTTATATGTTTCGATGCGTAAATGATTCATACTTTCCAACAGCTTTGGAATCTGTGCAGTAGATCGTTACGTCCACCAAAAGTGCTTGTTTTTGGCACTGACGCGTTAAAGTGTCTGACAAGATTACAGATATTCCTACAAAGAAAGACCTTTTCTTTGTTGAATAGTAAGATCCCACTTTGTGACCAGAAATGTCTCGCTGACGCTGAAATCTTCTGAGAGGTGAGTTCTTACAGTTGTCGCCTGTCAGAATCTGTCAAACATGCAGCCGTGACTTCGAAAATAAATTCTTGCTGGCAGTTCCTCTTAGCAAACTGCAAATTCCTCTTCTCCAGCTCTGATTCGTATATCTACAGCCTTACTGCAACAACTCAACTCTTGCAAGATTTCAGAGCCCAAATACACAAATACAAGCCCTTTTAGTGGACATAACTTTGCTGGTTGCAGTTGCCATAAATGATTACGTTACAGCCGTGTCACGGATGCCAGCTGAGGCGATCGACTGGACCGACTCCTAAACTTTTGGTCCGTATGAATCATTGTATGATGAAAAGAAAAAGGTAATGCCTGCATCCCTACCTAATGTCACAAAAGTGTAATAGAGACGAGGTTCAAGAATGAATCATTTAAACGCCAGAAAATGTAAATACAGGACCCAGGTTTTAAAATAAATGAATAATTTAATTCCCTTTTATTCCTATCTTTACTCTGGAGGGGATTTGTCTCCGTTCAGATTTGGTTCTGGAAATATATGCAAATCAGTGCATTTTAAATTAGATAATGCCTCATTTGCATATCTAAATATAACATTTATCTGATGATATCTGTTATTATAGCCTCCACTAACTCTGATTTAGACATTCAGTATCCAGTATTGGACCCTGTCTCTGTTCTGCCCTGCCCTGCATCTCAACTGAGACCTTCCAGCTCTCACCAGTTGCCCTGGCGCGTCTTGATTTGTGAACGCGTTTACCCTGTTTTCAAATCAGCCAAGCCCCCCGAAGTAAAACCCTAGCAATCTGTCCCGCTTTGTCGCAACCGCAGATCCCCAATCTGGCTTTGATGATCTCGTAAATCCCGGGCTCCGGAGCACGGTGAGGTGCCGCCTCCATCATGGCAGAGTCTCTAAAAAGGATGATCAGATGGCTTTATTGGCCAGGAGAGTAAGGGGGCAGACCGTCAGGGGCCTTGTTATTGGCCTGATTTATCCACATTCCCCCGAGTGTCGTCTTCATCAGCTTCACCAGCGTCATCGCAGCCGGTCTGCTGTGTTGTTTGTGGAGCAGAAGCTGGTGTTTATGGTGTTTGTGCCTGTGTGGGCGGCTGCATCGTAATTCTAACCTCTCAACGCCGTCCACCTGTCACACACCTTAATGAGGCTCAGAAGACAGTGGACACATTTTATGTCTGCTGTTATCTGATTCATTGTTGCTTTATGGAGTTTTTATATTTCTCCTCTTCTGCCTCGCACCTCCACCCGCACTCATTTATGATTTAATTAGCGATTTGTGGCTCAGACAAACACAGTTGTTGATCTGGCAGAGGTCCGTGCCCCATGTGGATGTTATAGTGGCGACATCTTAACTGAGCTCTCACTGAAGATCTCTTTTGGCCACTCTTCTGCTTTGTTACTCAGTGTATCATGCGAGCACATCCGTCTGCGTGGGAGGGTAGAGGAGGGGTTTATATGCTGAGAGTACATTATAGAGGTTCACTGGTTCAGATGTAGATAGAAATGTTAAAAAACATCATGGATCTTCATCGGAGATCAAATTTTAAACAGCATCTTTTTACTTCTTGTTCTTGTTGTTAAGCCATCTGTTATGCGTGTTGCGCCAGTCAAGTTTATTTTAAACTGTCACGGTTCTTTAGAATTATTTACAGATTGTTTTCATTCTTTGATAGCCAAAGGCAGAAAAGAAAGCGGTGGCAGCGTCTTCTGTAACCGATTGTGTTAAATGGGCGGACATCATCTCATATCGATTTCCAGCCCTTGGTTTTAATCGAAATCATATTGTGGCAGACTTTGTGATATTGGCAAATGAAACTGGTGATTTGCACCCAGAGAAACCTGAAGTTGATGAGCTTCACCAATGTGGATGGGAAGGTGTCCACCTCCTTGCTTTCTCCTGTCGAGAGAGAGAGAGAGGTTGTTGTTCTCTTATCAGCTCGTTATCATCTTCACCGCCTCACTGTTTGCGGTCTCATTGTTGTCCCTGATGCGGACCAAGATGGTTGTGTCATCAGCAAGCTTAAAGATACCACTGGAGCTTTGCTTGGCGGTACAGTCGTAAGTTAGCAGGAATTACAGGAGGGGGCCGAGCACACAACCCTGTGGTGCTCCCGTTCAGTGCTCTCACCAACGATGCCCGTCAGGAAGTCAATTATCCATATATCAAATATCGCACCTTTAGTCATGTCGCCCTTCAACACCTATGAGGATCTTCTTCATCCTCATCAACTTGAAGCCACTATTCACAATGTCAAGTGTCCGCTCAGCGTTGTGAAAATTAGATTTCTGTCCTCCTTTTTGACGTGTTTGTTTTGTTTATATGAAATTAGACTGTGTAGGTTATCAGTTATTCACCTTTCCTCTGAGTCATGGCGTCAACAGGAAACGTTTTGTTTTTTTAGCTGTGTGAGTAAATCCTGGCAGACAATATAATGAAAAAGCTGCAGACAATAAAAAATGAATTAAGAATCACATAAACTCAGGAAATGAGCGTGAAATTGAGCCCAGACATACATTTTTTATTTACTTACCTTAAAAAGGCTCCAGTTCATGTTTAAAAGCACTCACAGTCGACCACCAGGACCATTTTGATAGCGTTGTTTGACCCAATGTCTGCTCTTAAAACTGCCTAATTTACCGTAGCGCTCTGAATATGAATGAAAGTAACTTTTAACCTTGTCCACGGAGACAACCAAGTCAGGGCCGGCAGTAAAAACCATCCATTCCTCCCACCGAGTCATCTCACGGGTCGATTAGTGATGAATATGTAGCTGCTCCTCTTTTTCTCACTCTCATACATTATGTATTAGAGACGGTGCAGCACGGAGGAAACGGAGGAAAAGGTCGTCGACTGCCATTTTGCCAGAGAAGCACCGTCGGAGACTTGCTGCCGGTAACGCAGCATTAGAGGAGCTGATTTATACATGAGTATATGTTGTTTTGCTTCGCATAAACATGAAGAAATCAAAGAGTGTATGTAATGTTTGGACATGAATCACGAGATGAGATAAACAGATAGTTCAGGCAGTTAAATGTGTTAGTCGGAGGTACTTGTACTTCCACTCTGCTTCTTCTTATTCCTCCTACATTCATTTCTTACTTTGCAGGTTGCATGCAAATCAAATAAAGACAAATAACTGGCCAAGTTAATAACAGTATACAGTAATATGTACATGTAAAATGTGTATAATTACATAATTCTGATTACAATTTCTTCACCAAAATCTACATAGTGCACCTTAAGTACAATTAATATCAGATACTTTATATTTTAACATGATATTTTACCTTTTAATTTGAAGTGAAAGTAACATTTGTAATAATTAAACTAGAAAACCAGGTCGGTAGGCTTTAGTCTGTATCAGATGACACCATGAGGACGGATCTCTCCTTATTTTATCCTGATAGGGCTGATCTCAGATTACCGGACATATAACACATGATTACATAAACTTCAGGGCTCAAATTATCCAAATTGAACCGTCCCTGTATGACCAGGCTGGTTTTGTGGTGTTGGATGTCCCATCGGCTCCATGCTGCATGACTTTTATTAATCAGTGAATAAAGCTTTACTTAAACACACACATGCAGCTCATGTAGTTATCTTCCTGATGAAGACATGAATGAATCTGCCGCCTCCATATTTCCAGCGGTGCATGACTTACCTTCTTCTCTGCCAATTATTACACCACCCGTCTCATCACCTCCTCCTCCACGGTTATAATATGTAAATGCAGGAAATCCTTTTTTTTCTCTGTGCCTTCGGGCCTCCCCCACACTTTAAAAGATTAAATATTATCTCCGTGATTGTACTGCATCACACTTTGATGATATCCTGAAGTGAGCCTCCAGTGCAGCATCGCCTTTTAATGTATGAATGTTTGGTCCGCGACGCTAAATCCACCGTTTTGCTGATACTTTAGGATTATTTAGGTACAGCGCAGTCGAATAAAAGTGTAAATAATTGAGATGCTGTGTGTGTGTGTGTGTGTGTGTGTGAGAGAGAGAGAGAGGTTACAGTAAAAGGGGAGCATATGGTGGTGATTTTAGCGAGGGCGGACCAGGAGTTATGGCTCCCTGGGGCCCCACTTACATCTATTATTCATGCTTTAGAGGGTCTGATAGCCACTCAACCTATGTTTGGTTACAGGCAGGCTTCTGGGGTCCTTAATTTAGCCCTTATTTCAGTCTGAGTCCATGTTATCCGAGCAGTACAAGCACTGGTGCTCTGAACCAAATAACAACAACAACAGCTGAACAGTTTCTTTGTGTGGTTGTGAGCTAAGAAAATGGCTGTACGACAGAATGAAATGCACTTAAAGCTTTTTTCTGTACGTTCACTCGTGACTTAGAGTTTGGTGGTCGCGATTCTTAAATAAGAAATGAAAATAACTTGAAGTTAGTGGTATGTTCTAGGAAATACTACATCTGGAAACAGCAGTTGTAATCGTCTCCTCATCTCTTCTGCGTCATTAAAATTCCTCCATTCCTTAAAGGTCAACTCCGCTGATTTTAACCTTAGAGTCAGTTTCAGTCTTCAGCCAGGATCCGGGATTTGCGTCAGACTCCTTTCATATATCATCCCCATCAGAAGGGTCTCCTTTTATTCCCGTGTACCTGAACTTATTTCTCGAGGATCTTTGCAGACTTTGTGCTCCAGGCATCAACAGAGGCGTCATTACTTGCAGTGACGTACATTTTTCACCGTCCCGTTGTCTCCAGGTGTGGAGGGGCACCATAGCCAGGATGCGATACCGGCGGATGAGAGCGGCCCTCGTCATCCTGCGGGCCTACAGGCGCTACAAGGTCAAGTCCTACATCCGCGAGGTCAACCGGCGCTTCAAGAACGTCCGAGCCATGAAGGACTACGGCAGGCACGTGAAGTGGCCGACGCCGCCCAAAGTCCTGCGCAAGTTCGAGGAGGCTCTCAGAAGCATCTATAACAGGTAACTCCTAAATAAAACATTCGGATAACATTACTTTATATTTTCGTTCTAGTTGTTTTTCAAGCACGAATGTCAAACATTTGCTGGTTCCTGCTGATTGAATGTGAGAATTTACTTTGTTTCTTTGCTGCTTTGTGAGTCTTTCTGTTTGTTTGGAAAAAAAAAAAGGAATAATCAGCAGCAAGATTTATATAAAGGTTCTCGCTTTTTCAAGTAGTTTGGGGTCGATTCTCTTTTATTTCTGCAGTGTGATGTTTAACAATGTAACTTTTGTTCACATTAATATAATTCAGGACAGAAGAAGAATCTTTTTTTTAAAAATGTTGTAAATTGCTTCCTTTTGAAGAAAATGGGTTTCTTAAATTGGCCGGTCTATAAGTGGGTCTGACTGCAGGAGAGAACGTGTGGCCTCGAGTGTAATTTTACATCCAGATGAGTCCGTTTGAAGCAACTTACACATGTTTCCTTCTACCTCGGGCTCACACTGGGCATTGATTTCCCTTCCTCCATCAAAGACTCATCACTGCCTTTCATCCGCACGTCTGTTTGCTTGCTTTTCTTCTATTTGAAGCCGGGCACGGTGAGAAAATAGCCTTCCTGGAGAATAATGTTGGCTGTCAGGATGTGTGAGCGAAAGGCCAATAAGCACAGTGCAGCTGGGGTTCGCTGCAGCTCCCGTCGACCTCACTTTCAAGAACTTGTGCAACAGCCCCGGTGGAGAAAGTCGATCTTCCTCCGTTTCTTACTGTCCTCTTTGTGTGTGTGTGTTTACCTCCAGGTGGTGGGCTTGGACGCTGATCAAAGGCCTCTCTCCAGAAGAAGCCCTGCAGGTGAGAGCCAAGGTAGCCAGCCTGGAGGCCCTGAAGGGCCAGAGGGCCGACCTGGGTCTGCAGAGGGGCTGGGAAGGAAACTACCTGGTGAGTATGCGTCACTGCAGTGATGGTGTGGATGGAGTTCAGTAATATGTGTCGGAACGGAGAAAGTAAACAAAGAATCTGTGAGATTTATTAGTGTTGTTTGTCTTTTACTGTCGTTTCTGGTTAAATATGAAGGCTCGAGAAAGAACATTTAGATCTGAAAGTATGGAGTTGAGTATTTCACACAATTCGCTTTATTATAATAAATTGTTACATTTAACTCACAAACTATAAACAGCAATAAGTCTTTTGTTTGTGAATGATATCTCCTTTCTTTTGTTGGCATTAAATAGACTTTCTTTACTTTGTAGTGTAAATGTATTTATCTTGGACTGAACACCAGAAGTAAAATTAATGTAAATGTTCCAGTCTTAATGTTAGACGTTATGCAAGACAAGACACTGAGGATCATGACTCAATTAATAGCAGATTTACTGGTTTTTATTACAGAATGACTAGTTGAATTTTATCGACCGGGACTGTGGACTGATCGGTTGGAAGCCATTTAATGTTTTATCCGTCCTCTGAAGGAAAAGTTTGACATTTTGGGAAAACTTCACTTCTCCAGGAAGTCACTGCTCAAGGCTGAGAGACAGTCTGGCACATAACAGTTGATAACAAGGCTAGTTTTGACCTGTTTCCAGCCTTTGTGCTAACCACAGAGCCAGCAGAGCGGCAACGAGCAATCATTTTTGATTGTCAATTGATCTATCGGTTGTTTTCTCTGTTACTTAATTAGTTGTTGGGTCAGAAAATGGTGAAAACTGTCAATCAGTGTTTCCAGAAGACCAACGATGACGTCCTCAAATGTCTCGTTTTGTCCAAAGATATTTTAATTTACTGTCACAGAGCAGGAAAGAAAACCAGAAAATGAAAAAGCAATAATCCCAAAAATGCTGAGCTCTAATGCAATTTAGAAAATGAAAACCGAGCCCATTAACAGTGTGTATAAGCCGATTAGATAAACACGATGAACACCAGTGCTGTCTCTGAATTTCCTGTGTTTCAGCAGTTTTTCTCTGTTTCTTTGTGGCCGACAGAAGCGAGACAGCCCCGACACAGCTTCATCCTTCACACTGGTCTCCGGCGAGCTGCAGCGGAAAGACAAATTCATGCGAGTGCTCTTCTCCTGCAACGTGCGCAAGGTTGGAGGCTCTTTTAGAGCATTTATCCAGCGCTAACCACATGAACGCACGGCATGATTCTGTCTGCACAAACAAATAAACCCAACTGCTCCTGGTTTGCTCCTTCTCCCTGCAGGGTAGTTCAGACGTGTGTGTGTTTGTGTGTGTGCACTTTAACTTGTGGGGTGACTAACGAGGGGCTTTGTGTTTCCCAGATCAACCGTTTCCACAAGGCGGAGGACCGCGCTGTGCTCATCACTGACCGCCACCTGTACAAGATGGACCCCCTGAAGCAGTACAAGCCCATGAAGAGCATCCCCCTCTACAACGTATGACACGCTCTCATCCTCTCACAGCCTCCTGTCGCACAAACACAGATGGCGGCTCGTTAGGTGCAGATTTCCGAAAAAAGGTTACCGACATCGGCTTGAGAGAAGTCGAGATCTTCTAGATGCAAATCCATAAAAACACTGCATCACGCGCGGCTCATAAATATGCATCAGAATTCGACTTATTTATGCAGAATTGCCTCTGATTCAATCTGACTTACATGTTTCACGCTTGAGCAGCTTCAAAATGAAGCGCCATGAATCATATTAGCTCCAGAAATGAGTCTTTTGTTTTTTTTGCGGGTGATTCATCTAACGTGTAGCCTGGTGTGAAATTCACGTCAACGTATCTGTACGTGATTAAGAAAGATGAATTTGAGGGTGCAGAAGGCGAAGGAAGGCAGCTTCTGACAGATTATGTTGCTTTGCACTTCGTTAGTCTTTTGTAAACAGAAGTGAAATAGACATTTCATCATTTCATCCCATTTTTAAGGACATATTATAGTTTGAAAGTGGTTTATATTTAGGTTACAATCATCAACAATTAGTGGATTTGTAATCAAAAGTAAATTCATCAACTTTACAGATAATCAGTTAATCAGAAAGATCGTTTAACAAGCAAAAAACACCAAATAATTGGTGGTTCAAGCATCTCAAAAGTGAGGATTATGTTTGGATTCTGGCTGACGAAACAACTTGAACAAAGAGTTATTCAACCAACCAGAAAAATAAAAAGGAACCAGCTTCATTGGTAATGAAAATAATCATTAGTTGCTGCCCAGACTTCAAAGTACAGTGAAACATTAACAATATGATCTTCCTGCAGTTTTCCTTCTGTACATCCTGTGTGATTAAAAACACGGTGAAGCTGTCAGACGAGCGTCTTCCTGAAGCCGTGGCAGAGGTGACAGCATTATCTCTGATTTCCCAGCAGCCCGTTGTTCTGTGGCAACATGTCAATATGCAAAAATCCCCTTCGGCTCTACAATTGGCTGGCTTTAATTCACATTCACACTGTGATAGGCCCATTAAGGCTGCTACATGCACACAGCACATGAGCCTGTTTCCATGGCAAATGTGTCCTGTGTGTGTTTGTGTGTTGACTCACTTGCATTTAAAGTAGAATTTTTCTCCCTTTTTGTACATTAGATTGGTTGTTATTCATTTCTAGTAGAAAGCTGCGGTTGTCCTTTTTGTTTTTAAGCTTGCTGGTCTCAGAAAAGACAGTCGGGCATTTGAAATACACAGTGGTTGAACCAATCGGAGGCAACTGTTTGAATAAAACAACAATGGCGGCTCTTCAAGACGTTAGCGTAGCTGCTATAGCATCAGTTATATCGGAGCTGGGGAGTTTGATGTACTGACTGGATCCGCTGATGGAAGCACAGACGGTTGCTTCGTCCACTTAACTGCCAAGCATTGTCCTATTTTAATTATTTTCTAGCAGCACCAACCATCATTTTTCGGGGCAGAACGAGACGGCATGAAGCAGTTTTTTAATAATCACATCTTAATGTTCACATAACGTCCACGAGTGAACATGAAAGGCCGTCAGAAACATCATTCGAGCCAAGAAAGACGCTGGGTCAATAGTGGAGAAAAATTCAAGGCAACCAGCTGCATCCAGCAAATTATTACATAACATGTCAGTGAAAAGAATACAGGAGCTTTTTCCCTGAGAGGACAGTCTTCAAAGAAACTGATTCGACCTCCTGCAGAGAGAGGACGATGCCGGAAAGAAGTCCAGGGGAACTGTTCCTCCTCTAAACAAAACACAGCATAAACTTTATGAACGTTGCTTCAAACGGTAGTTTGAAGAAAGTCTGAGAGGCGAAACAGAAATTCAGTCGTGAATAAAGAACGTGGGTACGACTTGACGATTCATGGCGAGCATATATCCCAAAAATGTAGCTAAGAAGACAAAATAGCAGCATTAGGGAGAAGACGAGATGACAACAACTAATCAAACCACCCAAGTCTTCACACTCAGACAGCTTGAAGGAGGTGAGGAAGAAAAATCAAATGGATCCTCACGGACTAATTAATGCAGTTGACTTTAAATTTCCTGACGAATCTTCCTGTAAACAAACTTTTCTTGACATTTCTGATTCACCCATCTTCTCCAGCGATGCTCCGATATGACAGATATCGCTTGCGCGGCGTATATATCCGCTCCGGCGCTGACCCTGGAGGTGAGGCAGCGACGAGACAGGAAGTGAAGGTGTAATGCATTAATCTCTGCGGCGGATATATACGCCCCCGCCGTCTGGTGGAATGAGTGAGATACGAGGCCGGCGTGGCGGCGACAACTGTGACAAGACGCCCCAGTGTTTCAATCTGACAAAGTGACAAGGGAGGGGAGGGGGATTAGGGAGAGTTGAGACGGACACCCGGAAAGCACCGTATCGCCGCATCTGGGAGTGAAATGAGGGGATGGAGCCGAGGCAGATGGTGGCAGAGAGAAGAGCAGCGTGAGCTAAGGAGATTTTTAGTTATTGTTCATTCAGAGCGAGTCGCGCGCACACACACACACACAGATACACACACACACACACACACACACACACACACACAGATACACACTGGGTTTGAAAGATGAGGCTCAGTCCCTTCCACTAGTCATATGGGAAGTGTCGGAGGACGGGAGGGGGAGCGTAGATTGCAGCTTTCACACCTCGACTGTGACACGACAAGAGCGACGTGCACCCTGAGCTCCTCGTACACATTACAGCCAGAGATCTGCTCGAGGGTGGAGGCACCTCCAGCTGCTTTAATCCCCCTTTTTAACCGCGAAACAACATTTTTGTGTCCGTTTCTTTACAGTTAGGAATCTGTTGCTTCTATATTATTGTCATCAAATCCCATGAAATGACCGAAACAAACGATGAATATAGTCATATGTCCATCGTTGCCCCTTAAATCATTTAAAAACACACCACTGTGTTTTGATTTGGCTCAATTAGACGTCATAAATCATAAATATGCTGTTGATACTCGCCAGAAACACCCAAAAAATCTCTGAATCCGCACTTGAAATTGGTCCCTAACAACACATTTTTAAAGATTTGCATCTTAAGTAGGAACTAAGTGGCTTTCGGCTGAGTGTCGCAGGAAGGACGCGGCGTTGGTATTAAAGGATCGGCTCCCATTCACTAAGATTTGTCTTGATTCATTCAGTTCAATTCAAAACCAACAAGCAGTTAGCTTTTCTCAATTATCCCCGCCTCTGCCTCGTACTGTTTATATGCATCCGCCGATAATTGCTTTTAAATTAAATACGAGCATCGGCCTGAAGCGAACATTTCAGCCTGAGAAGAAATATGACAGGCCGATAAAATGACGCTTTAATTCTCTGCACTCAACTCCAAGAGTGGGCGTGATAATATACTAATCTCGTAGCAGGAGAAATTTGATGTTATCTGCAATTTAAAGGTGGAAAAAAAAATAAGTGCATTCGTGGCAATCAGCCAGAATGTGTTGAATGTGAAATTATCAGGATTTTATATCGTTTTTTGGTCCCGTTTTATTTGTTGACCATAAGAGAAATAAAGAATATGACCATCCGTTTCACTTAAGAGCATTTGATTGCCAGACCCGCAGAGTGAAGGTGCAGAAAGCGGCGTTAAAAGATCAGAAATAATGTACTGAGACACATGATAATATGTTTTAGCTCATAAACATGGCTGACAGAGAGGTTCATTCATCTTTTCAGTCACCTCCACGCTGCTGATTATAACCACCGGGCCTTCTGCAACGCCGCAAATGTCAAACTGAGTGGGAGAGTGAAAAGGTGCAAAGAAAGACGGCTGAGAAGAAGCGTGGCGAGACAGAAAGTGAGGAGGCAGAGATAGAGATGTCCTGTAGTCTCGGAGCCACGGCGGCGTGACGCGAGGCTATCGATCGGGAGAAGGTCAAACAGAGGGGAGAGCAGTTAGCTCATTGTTGATTAGCACCGATAGGCTAACAGCGTAGCATGCCCTGCACGGTGTATTTACTGCTGCTCTCGCGGGGCAGCTAAAGGTGGACCGGCGCGGGCTGATAGATGGCCGGCGCTACAGCAGAGGAGCCAACGACTGTCTGCCGGAGGATTTACACGCCAATTAATGCCAGTGCAGCAGTAGTGACATCATCACGCTGTATCTCTTGTTGCATAAAAAACAAGTACGGCGAAATATCCATTCTGCATCAGTGACTCATCTCGCCGCTCCTCGCCATCTTTTTCTTCCCTATTCACATTTTCCTCCCCTCCTCCCTCCCTCCCTCCTCTCGCTGCTGCCGCCGCTTCTCTCTCCTCCCCGTTGTTGTCATGCCAACTTCCCAGGAGACAAGTGTTGTCATGGATACCGAGCGGCAGGGCAGATCAGCTGATGTCTGGTGTCGTTCAGGCATGTGCACAAATCGCTCCTCCTGTATGTGCGCTCTGCTCCCAGCGAGGCTCGTTTGTGATCCCTCGCGGCGTTCGTCTTCCTCGCTTTCTTTCTCGCCTTTTTTTTTTTTCCTTTCATCCGCCCGTTGATCCCTTCACTTCGGTCGGTTTGTTCTCAAACCTAACCCACCACCCACGGCTGCAGTGTGATCATATATGTAGGCTTAAAGAAAAATGGGGCGCATGTGCAACAGTATGTTTAACAAAAGAGACGTCTGCTGGCTGTGAGGAACTCTTGAATTATGCGGATCCACTTACATCGTATACGAGATCTGGTTAGAAGTTGATGAAGCACAAATGGTAATAATAGATTCAAACACCACCACGGGGGGGCAACTTGACTGTTTTTTTGCCCCTGTAAACACCCCCGTCTGGCTCGCCGGTGCCCTCGCAGCCTCACAACATGAATGGCTGCAAAGCTTAGTTCATCATGTTATGACCACTTAATCACAGAGGCCCCAACCCGCTCGCTGTTTCCTTTTTCTTCTATATTTACAGGACCGCTGTGAGACGTGTTATATAACCAGTAAAGTTGTTCCCATGAGAGAATGTACTGGGAGAACCTGCTGTTCAAAATGATGTCCTCATGACAACAGCAGAGCAGAAGGGGATCAAACCGGAGAGCACTTGATAATAAAAAAAAAAAAAGCTATTGTGCTCCTGGCTGTACAGGAGTTTGTTTCACGAGTGCTTTTACCAAAAAGGACTCGCTGGTGTTTCTGTTTGGGAGCGAGGCATCAGAAAAGAAGTTGACCTTCGCAGTTTGTGCCGTTCTCCTGGGAGAAGTAGTAACAAACACTCCTGGAGCCAAGCGGCGCGATTTAAGAGTAAATATAGCAGCGCGATGCGAGGAGAGGAAAAAGCACACGGCGTTTACGTAAGGCTGGAACACACGGACGAGACAAAGACGGGTGCTCGGGGTCGAGACTGGACGTAAAATTCTGATGTAATCATTAGGGCTGCACCAAACTTCTGTTTTTTTTTTTTTAACATTCAAAGCTTTTATTGAGGGTTTTTTTTTTCATAAGAAGCTTTGAATGTCTGTGTCTTTCATCATATTTTATGATGCCATGACTCCTTTAATAAGGTCCTCGAGTGTTTCGTCAGATTAGAATGAGTTGATGAGCCTCCGTTTGTGTGCAGCAAAGCCGGAGAGCGAACCGCTTTTTGACCGCGGTGAGAAATGCTGTTTTGTGAGGTTTTTTTTTTCTTTTCTCAATTAATTTGGATTTTTGGAGTCACTGGGAATGTTTGCATAGGATTGTTTCCAACTCGTGTGGAGTGAAAACAATCCTACGCAGCTTCAGCTGTAATCTAATTATATAGAAGTGGTACTGCACTAATGACATTAGCCTAATCTTTGCCTGCAACTGATTGTTGATCTGGAATAGAATTGTTCAGGTTAAAAAATGAAGCTTTGAACTCTTCTGTACAAGACGTCACCTGAGGAAGAGCCACGTCCGGTCAGCCGAGCCATCTTGGCGCAGATTTGCTCGTCGGTGACGTTAAGTTAAGTTTAGAAAACAGAAGCAAGAGGACAGTAAATGACGTGATCTCCTGAAAAGTAGATTGAGGACTTCTCAAACATCAGATCTATCACAAGACATGAAAGTCGGGAAAATGGCCATCAAAATGTCCCGAAGCTTACGGGGACGTCTCCAAATTGCTTGTTGCCCGTCTAGAACTCAAAGACGTTCACTTAACTCTCACATAAAACAAAGATCGAAGAGCTTCAACCAGCTGATAGTTGCATTTCATCGGGCATTCACTGCACAATCCTCAAAATTGATGTTGTATTCTGATTTGCATCCAAGAATTTATTCGACCCGCCTCGCCGAGTGTCGCGATGATCGTCACGAACTCCACAAATTAACGCGTGTAAGTTGGACTGCTTTAATGAAAATGTATCATCGCCCTCAAGTTTTCGTGGGGAATGCGTTTGGGTCGACGGGACAAACACTCGAACAGATGGCTGCGCAGATAAATGCCTCTGCTCGGGGTAAATCAAGACAAAGAAATTAGACAAGGAGACGAATTCAGAATGTATCATTAGCCAGCTCATTAGAACTCTGACTGTCGTTCCAATCAATTAAGCCTTTAATATAAATGTAAATGTAATCGGCTCCTTGTAATTAACTGCGGGTGCATCGCTCAGACAGAGAGGCATGGCTTTAGGCTCTAATTCACGCTGATTATGTGAAGTGTTTGTTTCTGGAGTCATGTCAGAGCTAAATAAGCTAGCTGGTGGTTTTTTAGCCGCCGGTAGCATCCCGTCCCTCCTCCTGATGGAGAATCTGTCCAAGCATTGCAGTCTGCCGCGTGGATATTAATGCTACCTGACTGGCTGCCCCGCGGCTGTGTTTCCTCAACACGCCTCCGTTCAGCTTCGAAAAAAGACAAATTAAGAGGGAAATTAACGTCTAGAAAAACCTAAAAAGAGGGAGCAACAAAGACGACGGAGGCAAGCGAGGCTAAAAGGAAGAGAGATAAGAGTAGAAAGAGGATAAAGGGGGAAGGAATGAGGAGGTAATGAGCTCCTTTTCCCCCCTGAGATGTGTTCACCTGTGAAGATATCGGTTTCTTCCTGTTGTGTCTGCACTGAAAAGCTGTAAAGCTAAACAACCCGACCGCAAAAGCCGGGATTCCCCTTTTAGCCATGCTGCTCTGCGTTTGGTTTGTCGTTCGGGGGGCTCTGAGTGGAAAAAAATTCGATTGGGCCTTTGGGGACGCTGATCAATAAATCTTTACTGCAAGTGCTGATTTAAGCCTTGAGTGGGAGCGATCCCATGAACCAACAGGCACCAGATATTGGCCTGTTTTTATACACTCCTGGCTCAGTTTTAATGTGAAAAGCTGTAAAAACATCTACATCTTTCTGATTTCAAGCTGTTGTTTCGGGATTGTTCGATTTATTTTTTTTTTTCTTTCCCCGCCCGGTCCGTCCCGTGCCATCAATCAATAACTAATTTACCTCAAAACAGAGTACGCAGCGGCGATTTTCTCAAAAGCATGAATTAAA
>OMLP01025374.1:0-14940 GCA_900302685.1 Spondyliosoma cantharus | reverse complement strand
TAAATTATCCACGTTGCAGAGCTACATTTTCCCCGTAACCAAATACCGGAGTGTCGCCAAGCATTTTAATGCCGGCGTTATTGGATTGTTTCGGTTGGTTGGGGACGTTATCGCTTCCTTCACCAACTCAGCCACAACTTCAGTCCCTTTGCGGTTCATCCGATATCATTTTAATAGTTCCCCATCATTTAGCGTCTCCAAAACATTTGGTCGTGGATTGACTGCAGCCGTTTTAGGACTTTTTGTGACTAGGTCTTAGTGAGTTAGGAGTCCTCTGGACTACTTCTAAGGTCTCCCAGACTTAGATGCTACTTTTAGGCTTAAAATGTTTTGTGAATAACTCTTATTTTGAGAAATTAGGAGTCCTAAAGTTACGACTGACACGCCCATTATTTTTAGGAGTTGCTCCTAAATTCGGCTGTTAAGAGCTACTTTTAGCCTTAAGATTCTTTGTGAATACGGGCCCAGGACTAAGAAGGTACGGTAATATTTAGCATCATGCAAGCAATACGTAACATCAAATTGAACCGATGCATTTCAAGAAAGAGAGGCAGGAAAAAACAGGGAAGGTCTGTAATATGTGAGCAGCAACAGACACAATCCATAAAGAATCAGTCATCCTTATAGGATTAAAGGATTTCAAGAATTTCAACTGTCTTTTTTTATTTTATTGCACTGAATAGACCAATATGACATGTTGCCTCTGAGTAGATGTAAATGTGGGTAAAATCATAGCCCTGCTTAGTTACCGAGCTGTGATCAACCCTGTGATTACATGTCATGTCCCCATCATCACCACCACTGGCACACCCCTTACCCCGATTTAGAGAGAGAGTGAGAGTGAGAGAGAGGCAGATCCAGTATGATCCCAACATAGCAGATGGATATGTCAGATATGCCTGCTTGGGCTTATGGAGATGCTTAGTGGTAAATGTAATGACCTGTGTGGGTTGGTGTGTGCGTGTGTGTGTGTGTGCCTACCCCTCTATCCACAGTTCCAATTACCCTCGGTCTGTCTGGGGAAAACTCAGTCACTTTACTGTGACTGAAAGGCAGGATAGAGGCAGAGCCAGATGTAACTTGGATTCTCCATTCTGATTGAGAAACCAGAGAGAGGGAACTTTTGTCAATTGGAGACAGAAAGAAAGAAACAACTGTGTTTACTTTGTTGGCTAAAATGACAAATTACACACTACTACGGCTGGAAAGATGACAAAGTGGAGAAATTGCTTTAAATTGTCTTCTTCTTCTTCTTCCCTTTCTTTGGCTTCTCCCCATTAGGTGTTCACACAGTGGAAAGTCTTAATCTGCATATTCAATTTGGCATAGGCTATTATCCGGCCATTTATTCAGCTCCCCAGTAGCTGGGGAGCAATCCGGACTAGAGTTGGGGCATCTGCTGTTGTGCTTTTGGCCACAGCGAGTCAAAACCCTGTCATGTGGATTGGCACCAAGCTGTGACAAGTCATGTTCAGTCTTGGCCATTTGTGCTTGTGAGGGGCCATGTCAGAGTTGGGTCCAATAGTTCCCAACTGCCTCCAAGCGATGACATTGACAAAAAACGCAACGAAACTCTGAAAACCCTTGATGAAAAGGAGCTAGTGACCAAGAACCATCGTACTGTAAACGGCATCAAAGTGGGCGCTGCTTTTAAACATCGATTGACTCAAGACAAGCCTGTCATGAGTTAAAGTCAAACCTTCAAGCAGGTAGGCCTGTCCTAATGCTGAATCCCTTATGTGCTGGGCTCACATGTCGAGTTAAACGTAGTCAAGCCAAGCCATCACATGTGTATGGAAAAGGGCTAAGTGTCTTGCCTAAGAACACTCTAACATGTGGACAGGAGGAGGTGGAGATCAAACATCCTGACCAACAGCCACTCTGTCGATGCTTTAAACTGTCCTTGAGCAAACATGTTCATGGTTACAACCAACTCTTGGCGCACCATCAGCTGCCTGACCAACATGTAAAGATATGTGTGACATTTGATTGCTTCAGCTTTGTGGTTTTGGTGAGAATTACTCTTCTTCAAAAAGCCCATGAGAAAGGGAGCATAAATACCTGCCCATTCAAGCACATCAGTTGTAAATTGAATATACTGGCGCTGACCTGCTTCACTGCAATTCAGGAAGTCAGTTTAGTCTACTCATGTTCAAAAGGAACACAATATTCCCTTCAATTCAATGACAGAACACGCTGACAAGGTTCAACAAGCCTTGTGTTCAATTCCTGAGTCATAATATGTGTGATGCCGAGCAGTCACTGAGTCCTCAACCGTTTTCTCTGTCGTTCTTTGATTACAAACTTTTGAGGATTTATTTAGACACAGATGACCTTTTTGATAGACTGTGCGGTGATCTGGTTGTCGTGAAGGTTTTCCTCTCATCAATCCTTTACAGAAATGTTTACTTTGGTTACTTACTAGACTGCACAATTCCCTTTAAACACATATTCAGTTTGTTTAACTTTGCCCAGAAATATGGCCATGGATCTTCTCTCTTTTGTCCTCCAGCTGTCCCTCTCCCCTAAAGTCACAACCTTCAGCTGCCGTCCAACAGTTAATGGAAACTTTCCTCTCTGTTAGTGTGTCATCTGAAGGGCAAGGCAGGAGTGTTCCAAAGCTCCGTATGTATAAAAACACCCTTCCCTCGTGTGATGCATCAGGAGCCTGGAGAAAAGAGGGCATGTTTGTCAAAGCCCGTTTGGTGGGCTTCCTGTTTTGACCTACAGAAGGGCAAGGGTTTGTGTGTGCGTGAATGTACATATGTGTGTGTATACTCTGTTTGGGCTCTACCCAGCATCAGAGTGCGCTCACGGGAGGTTTTTTTCCCCCTATGCCACCTGTGATGTAACAACTACACCTCATTTCACTAATGAGCGACACAGTGACACAAGCAATATCTGAAAATGTTATCTGTGGAACAGCTCACATTCAGCCACGGGGCATTGAAGTTGCACTCTCTATCATCGTACCTCTCCTTGGTATTTGTTAAATGTCGGCTGGTGCAGTCCATCCATTAGCCTTGTCTATGTAAAATTCCACTCAGATCTCCAGTATGTGAGAAACCATAGAAACAGACTGGCCTTTGTTTCTCGTGCTGGGGAAAGTGTCTTGTGAGCTGAACTGAGTAATACTGCTGTGGCAGATGACTGGCCCACTCACACATGCAGTGTTGGAGAAAAAAAATGGTGAAAAAATTACATTAATAAAAGGTGTGACATTTTGAAGAGCTGAAGATGATTTTCCATTTACTCTTTTTTGTGATAAACTCTCTCTTTGTACCAGACGAAGAATGATGCAACTCATACGCCTCATACATATGAATATGTGATATCTTGTTTGTTGGATGTGCACAAAAACCAACGGATTAGTTCCCCGCCAATTGCAAGACAACCAGTGAAGACTCCAGGAAGTTACTCGTCCCTGCCAAGAAATAGCCTGGCCCATTATCCCATCTCCTGACTTGCGCATCCTGCGTCAGCTTGGAGCGTTGGTTGTGCACTTCCTCAGAATTAACACCACTTGTTCGCAGGATGCAAAACACAAATGAACGGTTGGGGCGGTGTTGGGCCAGTGTGGAGATGAGACAGGGCGAGTAAACAGTCAGCGGCAGAAACAACTGGCATCCTCCAGTAACATGTGTAGTACATAGGCAAGGATGTGAATGCAGCACGGTTGTTCAGGCGAACACGAAAGAAAGTTAGTACATTTCTGGCCTTATGGATGCTGGTAAGTGGATTTAATTTCGAGTCAGGCAAGCTGTTTTCCCCATTTCCAGCTAAAGCCGGTTAGTTTAACTAACGAATCAAGCTGGCTAGTCCACGCTAAACTATGTGGCTTCTGGCTCCAGCTACATATGAAAGATTAATTTAGACAAACAGCTATCTCCATGTGATTTTTTGTTGTTTTGTCAGCAGGATTACACAAAAACTACGGAGATTACCATGAAATTTAGACGGAAGCTTGGTATTGGCCTAGAATAGACCCCAATAACTATTGGTGCAGATCTGGATAACGGGACAGATCCAGGAATTTTTTTTTCCGTTTACCAACATTGCAAAGTAGGGTGATATTTCACGAATATCCTAGGAAATAATGCATGGGTCTTCATGAAAATAATCAGACTGTCGAGTTGCTGAGTGCCATTCTAGATTTAAGAATAGATTTGTTATATATCGTTTTGCAAATTAACTCTTCATATATACTGTACAGACATGCGAGTGGTATCAATCTCCCAGAAAAAAATAGGAACTGTTCCTTTAAGTGCCCACATGTCACCACATTTGACATGTGGGCAGTTAGATTAAATTTTTTGGGAAATAGACCTCAGCCTCATTTAGAGTGACCAGACAACATGAAGCCCAGTTGGAGTAGTCTGCGTATAGCCTAGTTAAGGGCTACCCTACTTTCAGCTCCAATAGCCCAGTTACAAAAACACCCAGAAGAGTCAGTCTCTCCATGAGAACAGAGTCCAAATAAGTAATGGCAACTGTGAGCTGTGGAGCTAACCTAAAATGAGAAGGGAAGATTGGGCAGAGTTGTCACAGAGAGCCAGAACTGGGATGGGATATTTATTACATTAATATTTCAGGCATCTATCTGACAAGCTTGTTCCTGAGTGACTTACAGGATTCTTGCTCAAGGACACGTTGGCAGGACATATGGCTGCTAATGAGCCCTGACTGACTCTTAGGGAGACTCCCTGGAAAGTTTAGTGACTTAACTTCATGCTATTTTTTTATCAGACCTCTATATGTTCTGCTGAATGTATCACAATATTTTCTGCTCTCCTTTAATAACAGCACGTCTAGCTGTTTTCAAGGTCTGGTTGGCAGACGTTAGCCAAGACCGTTGATGTGCTCCAGGCTGGAACGAAACATGGGTTCTTTCCAGTTTACTTCCCAATGTCAAACAAGTGCCTCCTGACTGTCAAATGCAGGGGAGCAGTGACCAAATACATTCCCCAGAGCAGTAGCATTGAGGAACTCCTTGCTATAAAAGGGAAAAACGGACAGAGAGGAGACTCTGGTCGGAGGCTGCAAGTCATCATTAGTGTTATCATCTGGAACTTAGTGTTGGATGTGCTGCAAGCTGGCACAGTGCCAGTTTTAGTAGATGCTAATTGCTATCATTATGGATAGACTGTTTGCTCAAGGTATAAACTGTGGTGCACTGATGTGAAATGGAAACGATCAACTGATAGGGACACCAGGCGAGATAAAATAAATATGAAGGCCTAAATCATCCTAATCATGATTATCGCATACTTTCACAGACCTGCGTCATTTCAGTCGTCCACCTCCTTCCTCTTGTTTTCTGTCTCACCATCCCATCTTTCTGAGATGATGTCCGTGCTCCCAGTTTATGTAGGTCACGGCCAAGAGAGAAGATAAAGAAGCTCCAGGGCGGTGGAGGTTTCTGGCAGGGCGGCGGCAGCGGCAGTGGTGTTAGTGGTGGAAGGGGAGAGCATTGGGAGCGTCGGTTCCGGAGCCATGTGGCATTGTACCTGCTCATTCAAAATGGATGAGGGTCAGCAATAATGGATGAGGCTGGTGAGTAACCTGAGGATGCGGTGGGACATGGAGACTTGCTTCGGCCTTAGCCTCCTTTTCCTCCTCCTACTCCTTCTCCTGTTGTCGGCCAACAAGCCTTTCTCAGAAAACACGGAACATGATGCTCACCTGGACACGGTCGCATTGAAAACAAACATGGTGGCACTCAGATAAATCCATATTAGCACTCCAGCAAGCAAGCCAGCCAGGGATATGTTTATGAGAGAACAACTGGGGAGGCCCACGTTCTATGTCGTTCTAATTGGACTAAATTTTTCATCTAAAATCTAAGTGGTAGTGCCACTGTCTTAATTCATTTATTATGTATGTATTACTTGTGCACTACAATAAAAATTAAATGACAATGTGAAAGGGGTTGCTTGTAGTGATGAACCTACAGAGAATTATCATCTAAATCTGTAGCTCCCCTCGGTATTGCAGCGAGTTTCAGTTAATTGTATAGCTGTCTGGTCTGCAACTTTACTCTTTTAGTTCACCACCCACATAGCGCCTTTTTCAGTTAAAGCAGACAGTTTCTTTCAGCGAAAAAGCTCTAGAAATGTTTTATGCTACAGACACAGTTGCACATTGCGGTGGCGCATTTAGCATATATATATGCTACTGCTATTGCTCTGTTCTGTAACATTCAGACGCTGCTGCGGGACATTAAAGGATTTCTGATTCTGATATTATTATATATATTTTATAAAACTTCTGTGTTGTGCTAGAAAGAAGGTTGTAACTTTAAGCTAGCAAACTCAATTTCTAAACTAGAAAGCTACTGTTGCTTGCTGCTGGTAGGAGAGAGGCACTGAGATGAGGCACTCAGAAAGGTGCATGAAGACAAATGCATTTGTTTGTTGTGAACAACAACTGAACTGTATGTTATAGAGCTTTACCCATACTAGGGATTAAAAGGAATTACTTTAAAACAAATATTTGTAAAGTCTGTCTCTTTTGAGTCACCAAACTTGAAAATGCAGCACAAAATCCCTAGAAAACCCCATTCAAAAAAGCCTTCAATTTAGCCATTAACGTGAACCGGGTGGGATGAATCAGCCAGTGATCCAACAGCTCAGTATGAACTGTCCATGATGAGATCTTTGAGTCAGCTGGGCCCCACAAAGGCAGCACTGTACCCAAACAGCTGCCCCAGCCCACACCAGCCCCACAGTTCAATGCAGTCATTCGTAATCCAATACTGCAGGGCCCATCCCACCTTACAGTAGCAATCAATGACCAGCACTTTTGACAGGCGACACTGCTGTCTGCTGTGTAGAGGGTGACAGATGGGAAACAGGGATAGCTTTGTGTGTGTGTGCCTGTGTGTAGGAGGGACGGTGGGTGTGGGGGCTGGTGAACTAGTGAGGCTCATCCTCAGTCACACTGACAATGCCATGCTTAGTCACACACCTGATGGACTGTGAGTGTGTATCCGCATGCAGGCAGGGGTGTTTCAGAGGGTGACTGACTCATGGCTGCACTGAGGGTGGGATTCCAAAAAAGGACAGATTGCACTGCCCTCCGTACTCTTTCCCATACAATGATGCGCTCCATTTATCTAATTAGAGCCCCCTCGCTCCTAAGAGGATGCCGATTGATTTCTGCAGGTACACAAAAGCGGAGGCAGTGTCGTCAGTGAGCGGCCCAAGAGCTGATGAACCTTTAGGTGTGAAAATAAAAAGGATTTCCAACGTACTTTGTGTGATTACATAGCAAAGCTTTTGGCTGTGGGTGTGTAGGCACAGATTTACCAGAAAAATCGATCATGCACTGACAGCATAATACCATGTCAACGCATGAATCATGAGTCGGTTGGAGAGAAATGGGTGTTTGTACAGAGTGAGTGTGACTATCAGGGAAACTGAGGGAGAGACAGGGAGAACAAGCAGACACATTCACAGCTCAGTAGATAAAAAGCAAACCGTAACAATGGCACAGTCATTCACAAAAATCCTGTGATGTTCAGCAGAGAAGAGCTGCGGAGGAGGACTGTGACATCTCAGGCATGTAACTGACACTCATCTCAACTAAAAAGATTCACAAGCTCAATGCTTTTGTTCACTAGCATAAAAAGAGAATGTATAATGCTCCATATTTTCTTTCTTGTAAATGAGAATTTGGCAAAAGTATCTCCAAATTAGATTCATATAACTTGGTAATATATACATAACACATCAATATATTTATTGTTACACTAGATATAAATAACGTTACATCGTTATATAAGAAATGAGAGGTGAGTTGTTGCAGGAAGATGATGGTGGAAACGTGTCAGAGTTGAAGAGAGGAGTCTGGAATTTACCCGGAGGAACTGCCAGCAAGAACTTCAAAGTCCTGGCTGAAGATTTAGCTGATTGTGACAATCTAGACGAGGCAACAACTGTCACAACTCAGTTTGCAAGATTTCAGATAAAGACTTTTTTCCCTGAACGAGACTCGGGCTCCTGGTTACAAAAAGGATCTTTCTCGTTCACAAAAAGTTCTGATAAATCAGCCTGTGAGTGGCAAAAACAAACCTTTTAGTGTAACTTTGACAGTCACAGTTGCCCCAAAGGATTACATTGAAGCCATTGCAACCATGTCGTGGCTGCCAGCTAAGGCGATCCACTGGACCGATTCAAAACTTTTTGTTTGGTTATTTTACATAATGTATACAAACTAAAACATAGAAACAATTTTTTTTTATTCATACTTGTTTGTGTCCTGGTGTCTTTTGTCCTCTTTGTGAAGATTATATTGTATGTTAGTCACTAGTGTTTACTTGTATTTGTATTAAATAAATAAATAATAATAATAAAAACTAGATACAAGCCCAATTTTTAAAAACATCAGAATTCCCCTTTAATATTTGTGAAATAAAGTTGTCCCTACAATATTGCTGCAATGTCGACATCAAGGGTTTTGGACAAAAACACTGTGATATTTGATTTTGTCCATAACAAAAATTCCGAGTGCACCTGAAAAACATATTATCTCAGGACCTGCAAGTTACCTAGACCTGAATGTGCTACAGGTTTTAAAAATTCATGTTGAATACTTGACATGAACTGTGGTAGATTTGCCCTAAATTGACAAAAGATTGCTGATTAGCTCATCAGTAAATGTACAGTTTACGTCAGCCATGCAGGCACTAGAACTGTCAGCGTGTATTATAAGTTGCACTTCAATACAGCTACTGTTCATTCTACTCCATGGGTTGAAATCTTGACAAAAATGCAGGGTATGTGCTGGAGCTGGCAGCCAAAGCATTTAATATCCAACCCTGCCAGAGACACGATTGACTCCCACAGCTCTACTTTTCTTAATTGCTATCAACACAGAAATCATCTCGGGTAAGCCAAGTTCATAATCCTCAGATTGTAGTTGCTACTGCATCCGATTGACCTGTGTGCTATAGCATGATTATTATAAAGTGTGCCTTGCTTTCTGTCATATATGCTTCTTGCACACATGGGATGCTCTGAAAGTCAAGAAAAGGTTAAAAGACAATTTAAATTGAAATGCCACCATAGCAGCAACAGTGTACTTGGAATCCAACAGCATGTAAAGCCTTTTCTGTGTTTGTGTGTACCGTATATCAACAATTTGAATCTTCCCCGCAATAAAAAAAACAAAAAAAAAACAACATTCGTTCAATTTCTGCTGCTGCACTGATAATGCAAGGCCATGAAATCTCACTTCCATTTGACACGCTCAGATTGCACATTCAGTGTTATGTCAGAGAACTGATTTCTGTAAATCCATTTCCCAAGTCTGGGGCAACACGTTGTGTGGGCTGCACCCCAATGGATACCTCTTGTGAAGCACTTCATTAGTACACTTCAACTGAATCACAAAACCACAACATAACAGCAGAGGCACGCAGATACATTTTACACACACCATCGAGTGACGCGGTTTGTCACTTTGAAAGCTGATCTGACTTTAAGCTGTTGGGGAATCTACGTTTTAGTCATCACTTGCCTTGACTCAGACATCTTTAGTTGACCGTTTATCATCAAGAGGATTAGTCATGTTTGATTTCTTTAGTCATTCTGTACAGTATTTATTGTACACTTTCATTTTACTGTAATGTCCCAGATAAACATTTTTACAAAGTCTACACCTGTTTATGCACAGTATAACTGTATTATAATTTATCTATTTATGCAAACATTTGAATCGTAGTACCAGTAACTGAAAATGATGGCACAAGTAAGTTAAACTGAAAGTAGTAAGCGGATACCTATATCCTATAGTATATCATGCAACCAGAAGTTCCCATGTGGTTATTTTAAATGATTGCAACTGGTTACATGTAGCGCTGCAGTTGTTTCGTGTCTTGATTATCTATTACTCTGCCGATTATTTCCTTTTGTCTGTAAAATGTTAAAAAAATGTGGAACAAAATGCCATGCACAATGTCTCAGTGGCCACAGAGATGTCTTCAATATGCTTGAAACCCAAAGACAGTGAATTTACTGTTATATATGGCAATCAAAGGCTGCAAACTCTCACATTTGAGGAGCTGAAACCAGAAAATGTTCGACACTTTTGCTTGAAAATGACAGCAACAATTAAGCCAATTATGGAAACAGTCACCATTTATTTTCTGTTGACTTACGAACAGATTGATCAAGTTATTGTTGTAGCTTTGTTCAAAGAATAAAACAATTAAGTCAATTAATCTTTTAATTACTTCAATACAACATTTGAACGCTTTAGGATAAGACAGTATTAATACAAACTATTAAATATTGTTTTTGCAGTGTGATAAAGCAAAGATCAATTTTCAACATTTCCCAAGGACAAGTTCCTAATTAACATGTTTGTGCTTGCTTTGACAGTGGAGCGTCTAGTTCATTGCATACGTTACTACTACTAGGGTGAATTTACCAAGGTATACCATGGCATGAAAATTGACTGTTATCATTGGGGTCATTGCAACTGATAATAATGATTATAATAATTGTCTAACACCAATGATATGTGAAACCATTAGTTTTTCTGAGATGGTTATCTATCTCCTTGAAATTCCACCTTTGCAATACCAACTAATCTTGTTCCCTTTTCTCGCTCTCCAGCAAACTGCGTATCTGTAGTTTGCATATGGGAATCATCAGCAATCAACTTATTTGAAAATTTCCATCAGATGTTCAGAAAGAACTTAATGTTTAAAGACAATCTATCCCATTGGTGGTGAAACCTTTATTTGGCCCTGACCAGATAAAATAGTTTGGTAGGGGAGACATTTGACATCTTCAGTCTGATTAAACGGGAAGATGAAAAATTCTCCCATCAATCGGATTGGACATGACACTGGCAAGGTCCCTCTGATTGGATGTTTAACTACCGACAGTGATTGATGAGCCATCATAGGCCAAATCACCCTCCACTGGCGGCTGGCGGCTGGCGGCACCCTCGGGTCGATTCCACCTCGGATGAAACACCAGCTGACTTGTGGGAAGACATGGGCGGGACATCAGAATAAATTGGAAATGGGCTATTTTATTTAAATCTAAATCTTTATTTAAATGTATTCATGGAAATATGACAGTGGCTCTCGTTTTGTAAATGAGCATACTTATGTAGCCCCTGCAGATACCTACTCAGTTGAACACATGTGCACTAAAATACAGAGACGCCAACACAATGCCGTTTGCCTCCACAGGTCATTTCATTTCAGTAGTAAGAGACGGCTTAACATCCCTGAGCTTAACTGCTCCCTGCACAGCCAACCCAGTACAGCAGCCAGTTGAAAAACTCAGTAAAGTAGGGTATTATTATTCAAAAAAAGAAAAGTATGAGTGTGTGGTCGTAAATGATGTTGCCTGTCAATGTAAAAAGAGATGGTATTATCTGAAAACTTCAAGGGTCTTTAAGTGGTTGTCTGCGCTGACATGCTGGAAAGAGTAACAATTAGCAGTACAACAATTAATTCAATATTCCGTGTGAAATATTGGATCTGTTCTGTGCAATCTTTCACGTTCACCACAAGACTGAAAGTTTTCGACAAACCAGCGAAACAGATTGCCTGTGAATTCTAGCTCTCAAAAGTCACAAGTTTTCTGTCTTCAAAAAAAAAAAACCCATGGCGGCATAATTATACTCTCATGCATCAAACACTGCAGCTTCTGATCTGCTCACATTAGACACATCATGAGAAATGTTTTTATTGTCACCAAATCCGCCGGTTAATTTTCAATATCTAATGTCCTGATGGGCTGTGGCTGCATCTGGTAATCCACAGTGATGTGATTGGTGAATATCTCAATATAGTGACCTATTTTCTAGTAAGTTAACACGGCTGGCATGCCAGCATGGCTTAACTGATCATATAAACCTGCAACTAGATGGTCTCCTGTGTTGCAATAATGTAATTTGTGCTGTTGTTTTGGTGCACAAGTATTTATAACCGAACAGAAGGAGAGCAAATGTGTGTATGATCTCTACTCCTTCTGAATGTGTATGTGTGTGTGTATGAGTGCATGTGTTTCCATGTGGTGACGCCTAAGACAAACACGGCTCACGGCTTAAAGGAGGAGTAGCCTGTCCTTTTATTGTATGTGGTGTCGCCATGGCAACACAACAGGAAGCAGTGCGCCTGTAGAGAGGATGTGACCCCAGTCACAGAATCAAAGGTAGCATCACTCAACCACAACTCTCTTTGTCTAGCGCACGCACACAGCTTCATCTACACATAGCAACATATATCTGAAGGCAGGACTTTTGACACACAACCCTGGAAAGCAACAGGAGTGTGCGCCGTGTCCTCAGTGGGACACGCACGTAACGGGATAGGGGAGCAGTTGTGTGTACCCTTGAGCACAAAACACTTTATAAATAACTAAGAAGCACATGCCCGCGGCTCATTAACATTATCATTCCAACACATAAGTATGTACACACAATCTGATACACACTCACACACACACATACGCACACACAGTGAGAGGACGTTCAAGATATTAATAACTATCAACATGTGTAATAAGAAGGAGCAGCTTCAGCAAACAAAACTGTGTGTGTTTGTGCAGTTTATGTGGCCAAGTTCCACATTAAAGATCCACAGACAAACAAAGGATAAAAAAAGCCATTACAGGAGAGCGATGCAAGCAATATTTTCTTAATGCTGAACTTTAAAGATCTTGAATATGCATAAAAGTGAAAGGCTTTATTTGATGACATTGTGAAGTAGTGCGGGGTCATGGGAGATGTCTGTCTTCATTATCAAACAACCAACATTTTCAATAAAAATCGTGAAATGTTCACAGCCGAGGTAATGTATTAAAGTTTTATTTATAACACGAGTTATAGCGACAGACGACCAAATGAAATGGAAACTTACGGATTTCTTTGGGTTAGAACATTGTCTGAAACATTTAGGATAACATAAGTACACAAGTCAACAAAGGTCTAGAAATTTCTAGTCAAACAAAAAAACATAATAGTATTCCATATAGCTCGTCATTTTCTCTTCTTTTTCCAATCTAGTGGTTGTTAGCAAAACTGCTAGAGGATAGTCATTCTGGTTCATCTTCTGGGGACCATGAATTTCAGTACAAGACTTTATGACTATCCATCAAATAGTCGTTTCAGAATCAATATTACTTGGACCTGATTAAGACTAGAGTAGTCAGAGCAGGAAAATGGAGAGAGTATTTCTTCACTGAGCCATGTTATTATGTGAGCTCTTATATAAACGTTACCATTCATTAAAAATGAATGAACATTGCACGACACATAGACGCGATTTTCTGAACTATAACCATCCCACATAGTTGCAGTGTAAAAGGAACAGACCATCCTCCACAAACGAGGCCAAGGCCAGCACTAGTAAAGAGGAGGGAGAGAAAGAAAGAGACAGAGAATATCAGCAGTGAGTAAGAAAAGGAAGAAAGTGTTGGACGGTGTAACTCAATCACCGTGACTGAAGGCATGTTGATTTGGAGGAAAATGATGGAATGTGAAATTGAATGGAGGAAGGCTGGTATGGGTATCAGCTCGAGGTGGTATAATCAAAAATGAGCGCCCCTGTGAGCAGCAAGTAAACACCAGTTTCGGTTTACATTCTGAATTGAGTGAATGTGAATTGACCACAACCACAACAAGCCCCAACGTGTGTCTCTCGGGTGGTGAAATGAGATATGAGAGCTGGCAAGGACAGGGGTACAGCCTGGGGATTGGGGAGGGGAGGGAGAGACAAACAGCAAACAGTGTGGTGGTGGAGGTGCACCATGGGTAACAATGCAGATGACAAGAAAAAAAGACACGTATCTTTCCACCTCACCTGACATCTTTTCTCAGCTTGACAGTCTGAGAAAATACATCCAAAGATGTGAAAGAAACAATCATCATTGTTTTTACCTGACCTGTGAAATGAATGTGTAGGATGATACCCGTCTGAGTGTGTGTGTGTGTGTGTGTGTGTGTGTGTGTGTTTAACTCATCACCTCAACATATTTCTGAGGCATTTTCATACAGCAGGAATCCGAGATACTAAGGAGACATTACAGACCTCTAAAAACATGAAGTGTTGTAAACCAAGAATGGAATCGATGCAAAAATGACAACTCATGTCCCAGGGGAGAAACAAACAGTTATTTTCATTACTTGTTAGTGTGTTGATTATTTTCGTGATTTACCGTTTAATCATTTGTTCTATTAAGAAGAAAATAGAGAGAGACCAAGATGATAGACGATGACAACCAGCAAATATTCATATTTAAGAAGCAGTAACTAGCGATGTTTTTGGCATTTATTTTGGCAGTTATTTCACAGATCTGAAAGAAAATAAACATACTGTATAGAGTCACTATAATAAATGCAATGTATACACCTGTATACAGTATATACATACGTACAATGTACAGTGTTTATATACAATCGGAAAATATATTGTTTCCTAACTTTTACCACAGTGTTTCTGTTCCCTAATCCTAACCACAGACTAGACGTGTAAACTGGATTCTGGTGTGACAGTGCTGGACTTTGTACACCTGCCATCCACCAGAAACCTCCCTGTGACTAAGATCATAGTTATAGTGACATGGTGCAAACATAAAATATAGTTGCATATATATATATATAGATATAGATATATCTATATATACACTACCAGTCAAAAGTTTGGACACACCTTCTCATTTAATGTTTTTTCTTTATTTTCATGACAATGTAGATTCTCACTGAAGGCATCAAAACTATGAATGAACACATATGGAATTATGTAGTAAACAAAAAAGTGTGATATAACTCTAAATATGTTTCATATTTTAGATTCCTCAAAGTAGCCACCCTTTGCTTTGTTGACAGCGCTGCAAACCCTTGGCCTTTTCTCAGTGAGCTTCATGATGTAGTCACATGGTTTTCACTTCACAGGTGTGCCTTGTCAGGGTTCATTTG
>OMLP01025373.1:6351-17321 GCA_900302685.1 Spondyliosoma cantharus | reverse complement strand
TGTGTGTGTGTGTGTGTGTGTGTGTGTGTGTGTGTGTGTGTGTGTGTGTGTGTGTGTGTGTGTGTGTGCGCGCGCTTGTGCATGTGCCGGTGTTTGCACACATTGCACGTTTGTAATTAAATGCAAAGCAGTTACAAAGGAGTGAATACAGTTAAAACCTCTGGGACCTGAGCTTGGAGATGAAACTTTTTGGAGGGAAAACACGGGCAGACAAACGGATAGATTGAAATGTCACGTCAACACTTGAAGATGAGCTTATTTTCAGAAAGTAACAAAGTTCTCTTGCTCGATGAAGACCTCGAAGCGCTGACATTTTGCCTTGAGCTTTCCATCAATCAAAGCTCTACTATTACTGCAGAATACCGCTGAGATCTTGGGGCTATCACAAATATTGCATCATATCACATTCCGTGCCTGAGCCACCCAACCAAGGCAGCAGTGTCACATATCCAAACAGCCACTCTATAAAAAATGACTATACGTGTGTATGTAGGTTTATTTTCCAGCAAATGGAGCCAATTCTGTGGCTTTTGGCGTTCAATAACACAAAACAACAGAGGCGGAGAGGGAGCGTATTGTTCTCTGGGTCTGTTTAATACAAAATGGCCCCAAAGCTCTTTGTAAAACCCACCTTTTTTACAGTTATATACACATTTTAGTACTGTAAAGCTTCAGAGAAGTCAATTTAAGGGATTTTTTTTAAGCCTTTGTGAGCTGTAATGCTGTCATAGCATGTTTGTGTCTTGCTTGTGTTCATGCAGACTACAGCCATAAACGGTCTGTCTCTATTCCACTTGAAAAAAGAAGAAAAAAAAAAAAAAGAAAGTCTGTCATTTCCTTTTCTCATCTCTGTTTGTTCTTTTGCGAAAGCTCTGACGTTATTGGGGGTTTGGTGTGAAAAGCTCCGACAATAACAACCAAAGTCTCTCACCTTGACTGAAGAGCGTACTCAGAGAGAAGACTAAATGACACATGTGCGGCGCAGTGCAATGTGGTAAAGTGAAAGACTTTCTCATGCATGGCCTTGCCATTTACAAACACTTGAGACACTTTTGACTTTCTGCAAATAAGGTAACTCTGAATTAATGAAGACTCATTATTTCCAACTGGTATCATCATTTCTTTCTCCCGGCACTCATGCCGAGCCATAATCGACAGCTGTTTGTTGCACACTACGCACACCTACAATATCTCCAGTTTCACTATGTTTTTCTCTCATTCTCAGGTTAAACACAAATCAGAGCTACCCCTGTCAGTCACTGGGTGGTTGGCTTTGTTTTAGATTTAAAAAAAGAAAACTGGCAAGTAAGAGGGAAGCTTGAAGCAAAATAATCAGTTAACAATTTCAAGGGAGTATCCTGGAGATTGGTTTGTCCTTAGCAATAGGGACCCTCCCTAAATTATTTAAAAAATTAACCTAAGACCTCAGCCAGAGTGTTGGGCCATTTGTATTCTTAGCAAGTAAGCACAGCTGTGGTGTATGCGTAGGCAATGCGTATATGAATAGTGTTGACTTTGTGTGTGTGTGTGTGTGTGTGTGTGTGTGTGTGTGCGTGCGTGCATGCGTGTGTGTGTTTTCCAGCCTTGCCCACTCAGTTTGTTTAGGCTATTGTCAGCGAGAGACAGCTTGAAGAAACTAGACAGGCTCCCGCTCAGACCAAGGCTGAGTCACAGAGCTGTTGAGACCACAGCAGTCATCCTCCATCGCTTTTGACTTTCAAACAATAAAAAACTGTGATGGCAATTTCTATGACAAACAGAGGTGTCCTTTTTCAAGTAATTTCTGCTGACCCTGGCTGGTGGTGCGTATTATACCAACAGTTTTTTCAGCATTTATCTGACAAAAAAAAGTGTTGTTTTTTGGAATTCGTAAATGGTAAAATATTATGACCCATAATGTATCTAGTAGTCTATCTCCAGTAATCTAATCTATCTCCAGTTTGAACAGTAATCTGAGGACACAAATCCCACCCCAGAGAACCAAAGTTTAATTGCCAGTAATGGTGTTTCCAGCTTCATTGTGCATGCAGTCCATCTAACAGCTCATTGTTAGAGGGAAGCCATTGAGGGAGCCACTAGTCACTGGTGACTTCGAGCTGAAATTATTTTTTTCAGATGGTGGGGGGCAGCGTGAACCTCCTGAGCAACATGGCATCCTCGTTAAACTGAAAATTAAAGTGAGGGATCAGTGGTTGGGGCATGTTCAGGTACGAGTTGGCCTTCCGTTTATATCTGTTTTAGGCCTCCCCAAGACAAAAGTACATTAGCAGTTGTAAGGACTACAATAAGTAGAAGTCCAGTGTCTAGACTCCATCAGGGGGTTTCCTTTTCTATGCACGGCCTCATCACTCCCCCCAAAAATTGTCTGATTTTCTCATTCTGTTTGGAAACATGACAATAAATCTTCTTAGAAATGACGAGCCTCTCCTGATTCAAATGGATGTTCGTGGGTGGGAAGCCGGTGAGGGATGAGATCCTTGTCGCTGCGTTTGTGCCATCTACTTGCTGTTTGGGATACCTACGGGAAGGAATTGTTAGGACCTGTTGTTTTCAAAGTTTGGTCGGTGGTAGCTGCTATCATAGCTCAATCCTCATTCTTAAAAATCAGCCAGTTGATCCAATCCCTCACTGGCTTCCCACCCATAAAAATCTAATTTTCAGAACATGAACACAACAGAGAAACGCTTTGCTAAGCAGAGCAAAGGGTACTTTAGATGTTCTGCGGTACAGATCAGCATAATAGCCATTCATTGATAGGAAACATTCACTGATGGAATGATCAAAGGTGTTTAAGATGCTTACTCAAGTACTACTCATTTGGGTAGTTTTCACTTTCATGGTACTTTAGCAACACTGAAATACTGCAAATTACTGTAGAAATCCATATCGTGCACATGCATCAATTCACAATCCAACCCAAATGATTTCTCACGTCCTTGTGGAAACTCATTTCCTCCAACACTTGAAGAGCCACAACCGAATCCCTGGTAAATCACTTAGCTAGAAATGGTTGCCTCTCGCTCGTAGTCTCGCTGCATTATATATTTACAGTAATTAGCCACCATCAGCATCCGAGCCAACCAGCTTGTCGAGTAGAGTGAATAAAGTTGCTTGTTAAGGGTCTTCCAGCTCCAGTGCAGGTTCCTTGAAGAAAACAGCCACACAGCTGTACTTCTAAATTCCTGTTAATCTGATAAACAAGGAGGGATGCGAGTCTCCTGTGTGTATCTATCTTTGGGTACTTAAAGAGGCAATAATTACTTTAGGATCACATATTGGTGAGATTATGCTGCGTATCAGGTCACCATCATTCCGACTCCACACATATCCTTTTCTTTAAATTCCTCTGAGCTCTGCTTGGCTTATGTAATTGCCTCCATCTGAAACCTATGACTTGGCTTTGGCATTTAAACTGATTTGGTTTGTTTATTCCCGGCTAAACTCAGAACCCTAGATAATCTGTGCAGAAGAAGAAAAAAGAAGATAGAATCTCTTGTCTGCTCATCTCTCCCCTTATCCAAACAAGCTCCGTTTGTCTCCCTGAGCAATAACAAGGCCCTGGCCTCGATAAATATGACCCATGTACCATACTAACAGAAGAGGGGCTGGGAAAAACACACATGCAGAGCCACACGTTTACCCACATGCCCGCTCGGTGCGTACATAAGCACAAAGACACACATTTCCAAAGTGGACAATGACTACAGACTCTGAGGGATCCTGAGTCCACACACACACACACACACACACACACACAGATGTACACTCACAGATGTACACCCACAGACATACTCTCCAAGGTCTGACACATTAAGGCTGACGTCTTTAAATGTTAATAACGGGGACAAAGAGCAGATTATTGCTTAAGGGAAAAAAACAATGAGCAGCGACTCTCAGTTGTGCTGTTTTAGTGAAACAGCAGGCGGGCACATTCCAGGACAGCTGCCAGAAACAACCGAGGACCAGAGGACGAGGAGAGGGAACGGCCGTGCGAGGAGCCACAACTGTGTTCATTCGGCCCCGCTCTCGCCGCACAATAACAGTCGTGACATTGTAAAACTAGCCCGCATAATTAACTTGAGGAAAATAAACTGTCAGGAATATGAATCGTTGTATAAACTTCACTTTACATAAGTATTATTATGTAAACCGCTCTGATAACGAGAGGCTGAGTTTGATGGATTGAGGTCATTTGGATAAAAAGCCAGACTGGCTGTCACGCCGCATCTTCTCTTATCGTCTCCCTAATATAAGTGGGACACAAAGAACGGCGTGTTTAATGAATGGAATCACTTTGAATCTCATTTCTCTTCTTACTTGAATCAAAAGTAAAGTTTTCATCGGTTGACGTCACACAGGACACGTCCACGTCTCAGAACTTTTCTGAGCGAAATACATTCTTTAAACGCTTGACAGTGATGTGACAGCAGCTTATCTCTAGAGGCCTTATTTTATTCCCACATGTGGATTAAAGTGTCTATTACAACTGTCAATTACGGAACAAAATGCGTCTGATGGATTTGCCAATATGTATTAAACAGATTGTAAAGCCAGATTGTCAACTTTAATTTTGTTCAGGCTCAGCCCACACTGTTCCAGTTTGTGCTCACTGCCTGCTCCCCGGTCTCTGCCTCACTCCACAGTCTGTCGGGACTACGAGGTTCAGCCTGAGAGGTGTTTATTGTGCGGGGAGCAGAAATCAAATAGAGCAGAGTGAGCTGCAGTGTTTGAGTTTGAACTGTTTAAACCAAAATGATCAGAGCAGTTCAGACAAAACCAAGGTCCTACTGTGAGCTGGAAAAACAACATGTTTAGTCTGTTATCTCTGGTTTCACACAACAAGCCGTGTTATTGTCAGGAAGAATCACACTGTAGATGACACGCCACACACATCGGTCCGCGATTGTATTCAGCCTCCTTATGGAGGCCACGCAAAATCACTCTCAACCTTTAAAACTTAAGAACACAATTTTTCTGACCCTTTAATTAATTTTTTTTAAATGATGCCTTACTTTCACGTTTCATCCCGAGGCTGTTGTTTGTTTTATCATCGGTGGAGCAGTGTGTAAACCTGAAAAGAAATTTCATTTTAATTTAGAGGTTGAAATCATGGAGAGTAAACCCCGAGGCCAAGCTGCTGCAAGATGCCAACTGTCAAACCACGGACAAACATAATGAGTCCTCACACCGTTTAAGATTTTAAAAAACACACATTGTTAAGGGGAGGAAAGTAAACGAACAAATAAGACAAGAAGGCATTTTCAGTGTCAGAAACCAAGCTCCCTACGCTCTCTCAGTGCCTGTAGTAACTACATGAAAAAAAGGAATGCTACATTTTGGTTCAGTGTGTCAATGCCATATTTCCTAAGAGCCACTCAGGACCAGGATGACTGACAGTGAATGAAGAAACGATCTTGAAAGCTTTCAAGGACCAAACAGCTCTGCCAAGCCTGCACAACCCTCAACTTTGTGACTTTCATAGAAAAGAAAATGGTCTCGAAATTGCAATTGCATTTGGATTTGCATGAACACACGCAGTGGTAGACAATCACATTATACATATGCCAGGTTTTTATTTACGTAAGGCCAGTTGTTCACTTAAATGATCTAAAATGCTCATTTTACGATCAGATGTGAAATATGTAACAATTGGCCACATGATGAATTTATACTCAGAGCAGCTGGAGTGATGTTGAGTGATGGTGTTTACACTGCTAGCACAGGAGCTTTGGACTGTGATGGGCCGGTGATAGCTGCTTTGCATGCTACCTTCCATAGATATCTCTGCGAAGACACAATGCGATACACATACTCTTCACATTCTGTTGATAATTTTAGTTATTTTTTCTGTGCTTTTTACTAAAATTCTCACATATCACACCTTAACTAAGTATTAAAACTGATTATTTTTCCAAAGGCTGAATGTTAATTGAAATTTGGTTCAAATTTCTACGGAAAAAAAAGAAAAAAAAACTAGTAACTAGCTGACAAAGAAACAATGGAGCTGAAGCATTTTTTTTTTCTGGAGCCATTTAATGCATTGCATTTAAAACCTGATACAACCAACATGCACACAGTCCTCAGTATTGTTTTTCATGGTTCGGGCACCTCAGTTCAAATTATGAGCTGTTTGTTTTTGGCCCTTTCCTGTTTCAATATGATTACGCCTCCATGCCCTTAAAGAAGATGTTTTTTTCCAGTTTGGTTTAGAAGAACTTGACTGGCAGAAGTGAATGAAACGGCATCTGTGGGACAACATCAGTCTTGGACCTCGCCTCACTACTGCTCGAGTAGCTGAATGGGAGTAAATTCCTGCTGCCGGGCTCCAAAATCAGGTTGAAACCTTCCCTGAAGAGTGGAGGCTGGTGTAGCAGTAGATTAATGGGTGTGAGTTTGAGGTACCCATAGGCTTTGTTCCAATGTCCACATGCTTTTGGTCATAAAGTGTATATTGCGCTCAGTTGCCAGTTTATTAGTTTCATAATGCAGTCTAATACAAACAGACCTGCAATAAAGGTCCAGTTTTTTGTTTAAAACTACTTTAAAGAGGCGTAGATTCCACTTTATGACCATTTTGGATGATGCAGTTTGTGGTGCTGTTTAGCTGCACTGTGTTAAACTGTGATGTGTTATATTAATATTATAACTATCTGTTGGTTTTGGTTTGTTCTGTCTGTGCCCTGTGGAGTCTTCTTGTAAACAAACAACAGTTCTCTCTACAGTCAGTGTTTCTCACCAGAACACACGGTGTGTGTTGTAAGTAGAACAAATCTGATTCTGCTGTAGGGATGACAACATATGTCAGCTTGTCTGTCTTTCAGTCTGTCAATCTAATACGTTGCTAATGACAGAGGTTGAATCCTCGTGTCTTTGGTGATCCTCTGGCTGTTCCTCTAGTGCCATCATGAGGTGGACTTTTTTCTTTTTTTTATTGAATCCGTCCGTGTCTGATCTTAGCATTTAGCTCAAAGCACCACTGCTTTCAAGCACAACCTAACAGAGCCACGAGCATGGCAGTAGAATACCAGTCTGATTTGAACACTTTAATTCATCCAGTATTTACTTGCCTTCACTCTTTTCATTTTCCTGCCGATGCCGGCACACTGCTACATTTCTTTGCCCCGTTGCCGCCGCTAACTGTGGATCAGTGAAAAAGCGGGAAAATGGTGGCAGGAATTTGTATACCATTGGCTGCATCTTTGTGCTTGTGTGTGTGCAAGATACGTAGCAAAACAGGAAAACATTCGCAAAAGCATCGCTAGTGGTCAAAAAACCCCACAGGGTATCTTCATGCTGACATTTAACACTAAAGCTACAAAAAAACTCCTGAGACGATCCATAAATCAAGAATTGATGACTGAAGACTCTCTCACTCTATCCTCGATGAAGCCAGCAAACAAAGATGCTGCCAACGTGATAAAGGGAAGGTTCAGAGTTGAAGACTGGTAAACACCTCACACTCCCCGTTCACTCTGCCGGCAGGGGAAGCAACATCACAACGAAATCTAAAACAAACATGATTATTTGTTTCAAGGAGCACAATTTCCCCAGACCTCTTTCCATAACGTTGGTGACATGAAAGCCGTCGCTCGCTCTGTTTGGTGAGAGTCTGGTTAGGACCAGCATGTGGAAGCGCAGCTACAGATGTGTGTTCCTGTTTACACTGAGCAGGAGGTAATTGAGGAAGTCTGGCTCTCTCCTCAGGAGCTCCGTGCTGCTCAGTGGGAGCTGTGTTACTACTGAACCAAATATTTCACTTCTATCTCCTGCTTTCCCTTGAACTCTCTGTTTATCTGTCCTCACATGCCTCTTCCTTTCCTTCCTCCTTCCTTTTCTCTTTCCTCCGCAGGAGGAAGCTCCTGTTTCTCAGTGAGAAGGATGCCTCGCCCTAGAAGAGCAAAGAGGCAACTCTCTTTTCTTCTGTGCCACAACAGGAGAGCTTTTTCTTCTATCCTCATCCAGGGGAGCTGTGCTGCATCTGTCAGCAACACCTCCTTTAACCTCCATATCAGAAGACAGTGGGGAGCAGCCGAGTCGACTCTCATGTGCATTATAGCATGCAAATGAGTTCATCTTTTGCAAACTTTCCCAGAAAGCTCAGTGCGCACTCAGAATGCAATGACTCTCTCTCTTTTCCCCTCCGCAGCCACGTAGCCTTACCTGGAACTGGCCAGTGTAGTCGTCGTCTGTGATGCCCTCCCTGCCCTCCTTCAGCGCGATGAGGGTGAAACCTCTGAAATAAGCAGGGCTGGTTGCCAGGAGGGTCACTGTAAAGCAGAGAGAGAGAGAGAGAGAGAGAGAGAGCACATTTACTCCACAGAGGCAGCGAGCAGTAAAGGAGGCACACACACTGACACATCAGGGTCGCACCGCATGACGCAGGGTCACCGTGGATGATTCCAGGGAAACACGCATGAGAGCAGCTCTCCCGTTAGCATCAGCACGGTGTAGAAGAGCGAGGGCTGGAGACAGAGCTTCAGCATCTCACACTTGAATAAAAGGGAGCCTATAAATCTCATGCAGGGAGTTCGGGCCAGGAACTGGAGCCATATAATCAGATGTGGGTGGAATTTTATTCGGCTCGTCCGCTTGTATTTTTTAACCTTGCATTTTCACACAGGCCCGTTCATCTTAAAGCTTGCCCCTGGTGCTGAGATCGAAGACGTCAATATTTTCAGTCGTTTCCGTTTCTTTAAAAAGTGAACTTATTTGCTACTTAAAGAGCGTGAAGGTTTGGGAAATAATTTCGTTTTTTTCCTCTGGTGGTGTCCTTCACACATCCCTGACAGCTGATTAAAATTAAGCCCTGGATTGCCAAATGTGGCGTCACAGACACACACACAAAAAAAGGAATGATCTGACGTATGATCTCAGTGTGAGACTTCCAGACAAGGTGACCCTCGATGTTCCTACTTGTTTTTGAAGCCTGGGACAAACACTGGAGCACGCAAGGGTGTTATTACACCTTAAAGTGTAAAAGCGTTTCAGTGGATTCATTTGAATTTTAAGGAATAATGTTTGGATTTGAAACAAAGAAAGTGATCAGGTGTGGTTTGAGACGAACACTGCTTTCTGTTTTTGTTCTAACTTCTCACTGAGAAGTTCGGTGAGCGGCTAAAAGTCTTTGCTTCATGTGGCCAAATGCACCAGGCAGGACAGGGACTTTAAATGCGTAGGGCTCGGCTGAATTGGAGCCAGATTCCTGTGTGTGTGAGTGTGTGTGTGTGTGTGTGTATGTGTGCGTGTGTGTGTGTGCGTGCGTGTCCTTGCTTGCAGGAAGAAGAGAGGAAATGTATATAGGTCAGACATTAACACTAAGTAGCCTTATCAAACCACAACTTTGCCTGCAGGAGTCAGAGGAGGCTGACTGACTCGTTTGGAAACTGTCTCCTTCAGGCTGCAATTTCCAGTACAAATCTAGATTACCGTGGCTGTTACTTACAGTGTTAGCCGGTTAGACACACTGGAGTTCTCTGGAAAGATTTCTAGACATTTTGGAGTAAACAAGCTCTGTCTTCCAACTTGACAAACAGTACACTTGTTAAAATTGGCGAAGGTTTACGCACGGATGGACTCTGTAAACTCTACCTCTGTAGGTGCTGCCAGGCTGGTAGCTTTCCGGGTCCCCCTCCACTCTGAGCCTGAACTCATGGTGGCCATCCCTCCGGGTCCCCTGTGTCTGCGCCCGGAGGATCCGTCCGCAGTACCCGTCCGACCTGCCTCCGGAGGGCTCCTCCACGAAGGCGACGGCATTGCACACAAAACTCGAGACGAAATAGTATTGCAAAAGCAGCAGCTGCATGTACATCCCCATTTCGGAACCGGGAGAGATGTGTGCACAGTGGCAGTTCAAAACAAAAACCCAGCGGAAAGACGAAACAGCGGACGGGCGATCAGTCCCAGCTCCTTCTCCAACAACTCCACCAAACTACAGCGGCGTCACGCTCAGTGGGAAAGGTGAAGAGAAGGAGACGAGTCCATCCTGGAGTGGCGAGAGCGCGTCTGGGACGCACCGCGGTGAAGTGGCGGAGAGAGGAGCTGTTCCCGCTGCTGTTCCCGGATCAGTGCGCGCTGTTGGTGGGGAGTGTGGAAGCGGCTGGGGGTAGGGGGGGGGAGGCTGTGAAGTAAGCGGGCTCGGGTGAACGCAGCTGTCTGCTCGACTTGAGGCGAGGGAAGGTCCAAAGTGGAGCTCCGCGCTTTAATAAGAGCCAGCCCTCCCCTCAGCACACACACACACACACATACACACACACGCAGACAGCACACACGCTGGCTCTCACACACTGAACTGCCTCTTAGGGAGAGACGCAAATGTTGTGTATGTTGTTCAAAAACGACAGTAAATATTCTATGCTCATGCACTAAGGGGGCCCCATGGGGGTTGAAATACTTGATCCAGTTATATGTAGACTTTATACATTTAAAAGTGATTATCAGAGTCAGCAAAACTGAGACGGAATACACTTGTGTTTATTAATCCTCGTCTCCTGTGCGCATTGTTGCTCCATAATTACGCGTTCAGTTTACAGGTTACATGAACAAAAGAACAATAACAACGTTTAAATGTCCGCTTCGCATTTACTGTGCGCTGCATGATGCTTGAAAGACATCGTGAAGTTAGGGAAGGTCATTACAAACTCAACTGTGAGCACTGTTGTTCCACTTCAGTCTTTTTGGTCCTGTCCGGTGCGTATTTACGCGCAGAAGACATCATCACTCAAAGACAAGCACAGAGAAATATTGGATTCCAAGTCACAATAAAGTAACTTGTGCGCTTTCTAGATATGAAGCACGCAGGGTCACCTGAGTGGAGGCGTTCAGACGAGCAGTCCTCCCTGTTGATGGAGGAAACAATGACCTTCAAATGTCAACACTATTGATTGCTCCACGCTGATTATAAACACTGTCATCCCATTAAATCTTGAAGTGTTTCAATACGTGTGTAATAATAAAGTTATCTGGTTGTATTT
>OMLP01025370.1:22613-42581 GCA_900302685.1 Spondyliosoma cantharus | reverse complement strand
TCTATTGCTTTTCTTACTTCTGACCTTTTCATTTCTCTGTGAGCATGTGATCGCCTTTGTTTTTGAGCACTTTCTTGTTTTATTTGTGCTGACAAGCCTTTTCAGTTTTTACCTGCTAAACAGCTTCTTTTCTGCTTTACTGATGTTTTCTTTTTCATTTCCCCCTGCCTCATGTGCTCTGTTTCATCTTTAGCTTTGCCTAAAGTTAAAACCATCACAGTGACAAGACAGCATAGTCTGCCGGGAGCAGAGACGAAGCTCCTATTCATTCTGTACCTGTGTCTTTAACAACGGAGGTACTTCAACATTTAGTTCAGGACTCAAATGAGAATTGTCTTTTTGCAATTACACCTAGACTAATGAAAATAACATTATTTTAGAAAAAATATGTATTTTGTTTTGTTATTTGCATTTTAGTTGTAATGTTACACAATGTAAATTCCAAGTCCAATATATGTTGTTTGTCATTGCCCTCCAGAATGACCCATATAAATGTTTTTATATACATCAGTTAGACACTGAGGTCATGTGGGTCCACTTGGCTTCTTAGATCATGGAAAGGGCTGCTTCCAGAGGGAGACTGATCCATTAAGTAGGAACCGCTTCTGGTTATGCGACACTATATCAGACTAGCTCTGCCTGGGTATCTGACAGTCTTTATTTGCAGGACCACTAGCAGTCAAATGTAAAGGTTACGGTTGAATTTAAAAGACAAAAACAACTAGAACTGCAACACTGGACAATTCTGCAAAAACTCTGTTCAGTTTTTATTATTATTATTATGCTGACTGTCATAGATAACTGGATATACACCTTGATGTAGTACCTGTGTATTGATATCCCATACTGTCTCTTGTGGTCAGGCAGAATTCATAGAACATAGAGGAGTTGTCACTCTGGACCCGGCCAATTGGCTCAGTTGTTAGAGTGGGCGTCCCATGTACAGAGTACAGTCATTTACAGTAATTTTTTAAAAAAGAAAAAAGTGGACCCAAATGCAGGAGCTGGCAGCCAGGAAGATGAATGAACTTTTATTCAAAATAAACCATGGACACAGGTTACCTGAACAGTAGGCACAGGCAAACACAACAGACTCGACAAAGACTGGAATGAATTACAGGTGGAGAAAGGCGGAGAAACACAGGTGAGAGGAATGTTGTGGGCGAATGAGGCTGATGTTAGCTTTGTGGAGGGAGGAGCAGAGAAACACAACACAGGAGGGAAACAGAACACTGGGAACACAGGTGGACAGAAAAAAGAGCAGCAAAACAGACAAAGATAGGAAGTGGAAAATAAAACATGACACACAAGGAAAGAGCCTACAAAATAAAACAGGAAATAACTTAACTAAAAACCCATCCCATGACAGAAGTAGTTACATTTGGAGCTCTCTTTTCAACTTTTCAGTCTTATCTGCCCTGACAAGATGTTGTTTATAGGATTAGATACAAAAAATGAGTTTTATGATGTATGTTTTCCATTAAATATTGCTTCCAATAGCATTAAAATTAACATGAAAATAAAGCAATACAAATGTTGTATTGATAACATAGAATAATAATTAAATGAATCATCGTTATGATTCACCAATGCTCCTCCTTTTCTACATCCACCTAGTTTCTCTCTCCCTCCCTCTCACTGTAACCGCTCCCCCTGGTCATAGCAGCTTTGACAATGAGTGAGGGAAGAGAAAAGGCCATGTGGTGTTTCAGATAAGCACAAAGTTCTTCTCTCAGGAACGCAACGACCCGAATCACTCACTTTCACTCTGACGCACACGGACACACACACACACACGCACACACACACATACACACACGCACACATACACACACACACAGACACATGCTGACGCAGATAAAAAAAATAAAGAGAGATTCAAACACGAAGCTCAAAGAGTCAAGGATCAAACATTTGACTTATTCTGCCTCAGATATAATCATGTATACACACACACACACGCACACACAGAGTACAGAGTACAGCTGTCAGATCAGCTGGGTGTTTGGGCTTTAGACAAAACTGTATTTTATAAACTATATTTTGTGGTAAATGTTCCTGCTGTGGAGGGTCAGCTGACTCAGACCATCTGCCTCCCAGGAAGGCCTCGTTCTCACTGCAGCCTGATAAATAAATGATTACATTGCAACACCAGCGGGTGTGATTGCACCATTGATTTGTTTCAGCAGTAGAACACTAGCTACCTCCACAACACCTGCACACGTCTCAGACACTGAAGGTAATGTCAAGTGGGAGGTTATCTGTAAAGAGCCTGTGGGGGCGTTGTGATAGCATTATTCCAGAGGTTTGTGATCCCACTCAAAGATGGACATAGACGCTTTAAACACAGGATTTAGAAAGTATCACAATCATAGAGACAAGCCAAGTGTCTTGGTGTAGTTAACCGGCTTTAGATTTACTGTAGATGTAAAATGTACAAAATACACATTAAGAATAGGTGCAAGGCTTACTCTTAAATATTGCTGGCTGGGGAAATAATTTATGCAAGAGTTGCAAGTTGCAACCAAAAGAAGTTCAGCTGAACCAAAATGTTGTGAAACTCAGAAGTTTCAAAAGTCAGCATTGTTGGTTCAAGTCGGTAGAACACCATCACTTGCTGGGAAGTCCTTTTCAAGGAAACAGCCAAAGATCAGCCTGGATCAGACTAAGCCTGTGCTCCTTCACGGTAAGTGGTACTTACCTGATGGACCAGGCAGTTGTTATACAGAACCATCTGAATTGTCATCCCTAGGTACCTGTAGAGCGAGTCCAGAATGCTGATCCTCTCCATTGGTAAACTTCCCCAAGTTTTCCGACATCATACGTTTTTCTGGTCACTGCACTGTCGCAGCTCCCATCCTGTTCAAGACTCTGGTGTCCGTCTACAGGGCAGGTTCTCTATCTAAGTGAACCTTATTCTCTAGCACAACCACTGTGCTCATCTAATTCTAGCGACTAGCTGCCTGTCACTAAATGGACCTTGTTGTCTCTCATCCCTGTTGTCTGAAAAGGTAGCTTTTCAGACAACAGCTTGACACCCCACCTATATGCTAGCTTATACTGACATGTAAATACTTGCTTGATTAAAAAACAACAACAAAAAACAACAACAACTTTGCACTTGTGTTGTTGCACTAAACTAACTTTTACTTGTTTGGGTTGGATAGCTCAGGTGTTAGCACCTGACCTAGAACAGATTGGGAACTGAGACCGAATACAGTAAAACAGGATGTTTATTGTTCAAACTGATAAACCTTATTAGTTTTTTAGTAAATAAACACTCATGAATTGGATGACTGCAACATATAAAATGAGAAGAACCACAGCATCCAAACTCTTTTGGAGTCGGGGAAACCTTGACTGCTCCTTTTCTTTTTACACATCATCTGAGGACAGTGGGAGTTTCACCTGTCTTTCAATCAAACACGCCCCTTGTCAGGTATAACTCCATCATAACAAGGGTCAGTGTTGACCAGTGTGCCAGATGAATGTGTATATGTCCTCATTTGTAATGCAGTTTGTTTGAGTATTGTGAAGTAATTAGGTTATTTAACTGTTGATAATGTGAAAAGGGTTAAATGCAGTGCAATACTAACCAGTGCAATACTAACCCCACAAGGTTGCTTCCTCATAGCTATGGAAAAAACTATACTTTGGTGTTGCAGTGTGTCAGCTATTCTTTTTTTACGTTGCCAAAATGTCTGTATTACTGAGGTTTTCACAGATGCACCTCCAATTTTGATAACATCTTATTCCTGTGGCCTACACTTTTTGTCAGTGGCTTTGGACAAATGTCCCTTGGATGAAAATGTAATGTAATGAAAGGGTGGTGAGTCACGTCCTAACATAAACACTTCAGAGTCTGATTAATGATCCGGCAGAGGTATCTCTGATTAAGGTCCAATCTGCTCAAACAGGATGGATTCAGCATTACCTCTCGCTTTACATCTCAGTGTCCATGTTAACAGGTTGGGCTGGCAAAACTGGATGCATGAGACGTGCTTCTCATTTCCACCACGACACGAGCACAGTTCTTGGCAAAAATAGACCTCGGAACGACCTGCAGACAGTTGTATCGACATCATACCAGCCATGAAGAGAATACACACAACAGGTGAGGGGCAATTTATTTCCTGTGCATTTTGCATCTTTATTTCACTTTCTCTCACCCTCCCTCCCTATCTTTCCTCCTTGTGCTTTCTCACTCATTTACAGGGGATAAAGGAAAATCATGTCATCATATTTTTTGATAATTACCAAATTCAAGCTCCATATAAACGGCAGCAACACAGCTGCCATGCAGCCTTTGTGAACACGAACACGTGAGTGAGGAACAGCAGCTCAGCAACGTAGTCGCCATGCAGTACAGTCATCCAGTGTGTCCAGCCTGTAAATCATGAGATGCTCTCTTTTAGCTCCTGTCTCTTTAAGGCCCCCTTCCTGAATACCCAGTCTGCTCTGATTGGCCAGCTCACACACGTCTGAGCCCTTGCCACTTACCATGTCTCTGGTCTGCTCCGTCATGTTTTCAGCTTCCAGAAGACATTACAGATTGTTCTGCTGAGAGAAAATCCTAAAACCAAGAGGCTTGTGAAAAATGTAAAGTCAACAGATACTAAAAAAGAAAAAAGTCAAAGAAGCTGATGGTTTAATTCTACAACAAATTGGAATATCAAGAAAAATGTGAAACAATGCAAAGCATTGTAATATCGCTGTAATAATGCAGGGACAATCAATTGCATATCAGCAAATCAATGGTCAGTTTTCCATCAGAAAGAGTGTGTGTGTCTGCTTTAGTGACCCTTATCAGTCTTAAAACAATACATACAGTGTCCAGAATCCATCATGTAAAGAGACTACAAACTGCAAACAGCACACACTGACACACACGCAGTTAAGGACCCTCCTCATTTGTGCATATGTGACACCCTATGCCTGTTTGTGTACAGTGTCCGTGTATGTGTGTGTGTGTGTGTGTGTGTGTGTGTGCGAGCTGGTATTCTGTCCCGTGTGGCGCTTTTATGGATGTGATTTATCGCCTACGGTCTCCAAAGTGAATATTAATAGATTTATAGCTCAGGAAACTTTGCAATCCATCTAAACTATGAGGGAGAAGAGAGATCTAATCAGTCAGGAAAACAGAGTGAGGTGGTGTTTGAGAAGAAGGGGAGTAGACGTGTTGGCTGGAAGATGAAGAAAACGAGTGAGGAGCCTCTCCGGAGAGCTGGTTGTTGTTTAATGTGCTGCGCACACAGTGAGTCAAGACTTTTAGTCACCTCTCAGCACAAAACCGGAGTCGCATTTCGTACAAAACTCAGGTAGAAGAGCCAGTTTGATTCTAGTTTGATGGCATCAGATAGCTACAATCATTTTTCTGGCTGAGTTGCTGGTGGCATATGCTTTGTTCACCTCTTAAAGTGTCCCGACAGTTTTCATGCCGTCACTAAGGCTGTTGCGAGCCTCCCTGTTGGCTTATAGTGCTAGTCAGCTAAGTGTTCAAAACAGTAACAGCTGTTTATTCTGCCTAGCCTCTAATTATCTGCTCTAATTGGGAGTTTGTTTTGGTTGCTCAGCCAATGGGGGTGTCTGCCTTGACTCCCCGAACATCTCTGTCCATTTTCTGTTGGCCACGCTGTCTGATGAGTTCTGATGATGTGTGTGTACGTGAGAGAGAGAGAGAGTGTGTGTATGTGTGGCAAACTGGGTAAACATCAAGGGCAGCAGACTGGTTTACAATGCGCTAACACACGGCATCAGCAACTGCCTTCATCCGCCCTCTTTAACAAGCATGCGTTCCCAGCGTTAAGACGGTGGTTGGCCCATCACTAAAGAACTTTGGAGGACTTACAGAGAAAGAAGAGGGTAGCGACAATTTATGTGTGTATGTGTGTGGGTGCCAGAGCTCTTTGGGCCCCATTAGTAGTGTTTTTGTTTAATAGGGAATCTAATTGATTGAAGGTTGTTGGAAGGATAATGCTGTTTTTAAACTGTGCCTCCTGCTCCATCTTAAAGGAATCCAATACTTTCCTCTGGCCTGCTAAAAGCATGAATAAAAAACGATTAGTTTTGGCTGAGCTCTGTGCCAATGTTTTAAGAGGAAGGAAGAAGGAGGAGAGGGAATAAAAGATGAGAGGAACAGCGACAGAGGAGAAAAAAAATCTGTTGGGAGCCGTTTTGTTTGTCTTGCAAAGCAACGGGAGTATGGCTACACTTTGATTGATTCTCCAATGGTTACTTGTTCAGCCAATCACATTGCTGCCCACTTTATGGGGGAGCTTGCGCAAGTTTGCATCCAATCATCTCCCACACTCGCTGACATGATGCCACCGGCTGAAATGGTACCTTATCACGGATCCTGCATCATAATGTCAAAGCTATAAAGACACCGCCGTCAAATATGTACAGGAGTGACGCTTTATGGTGTTTCGGGCAGGAGACATAAGTCATGCATGGCACAACAGCAGATCAGTTCAGTCCGCTCATCCAAACAAACACCAATCACATCTGACACTGTAAACCGGGGGGTTTGTTCGCAAAATCAGCCCTCCTGTTTCTGCCTGCCATGAGCTACAGCTGCTTCCTTTACCAGCCCTGACTCCCTCTCTTCACTAGGTCCTTCATCAGGCACAGGTAAATGTTCCCATTTTTTGGGACTTGATACAGGTACCTGTTTGACCACTCTTTGAAGTGGTATTCAGACAAAAAACAGCATGAGTGTCATTTGAGTAAAATGTGTAAATATCCGCACTTGTGTTAAGGCAAATCAGCTGTGTTCACATCATCCCGTGCAAAGTACTCCTCCGGCCTCCTCCCACGACATGCTGCAGCTCTGCAGCGCTGCACAAACACTGTCACAGCAGCCACTCTGTCTGGTGTCCACAGGGGTTAACAACAACTCGGGACTCTTCTCCCACACCGGGTTATGTTCTGTCATCTGTGCGCTTCTTCCCTGGTTTGTAGAGCAACTTCAGCAGAGTTACTTGGAGAACCTGGCTCGTACTCGACGCGATGCAGTTGCTTTGAGGTGACACATGTTTATTGCAAAGTAAAGTGCATCGTTATTTTATTAACATTGCTCATAAAAGTAAATAACAGTGTAGTGTTAGCCTGCAAATGAAAGCTTTATATATATTGGCATTAAAGATGCATTAGGTATTTTTGAGAAAGGTAATTGATGGAGAAACCACAACAATAATAACAGCTTATTATAACTGAAATATAAATATTTATAATACTAAAAGTCTAATAATAGTAATAACGATGATGGTGATGATAGTAGGAGTCAAGCAGGGACATATCAGCGCGGCCAACCATGATCCATAGGAACCTGCGAGACAGAGACAAGTTGGTAACACGCATTACTGAGACATGAATGTACAGATAGAGAGGAAGAGACAGGAGCTCAGTCCACTGTTGGGAGTCACCCAGCAGTCTGAGCCAATGGCAGCATAGCTGCAAGAACTAGCTATTACCTTAAACGTGCTCTTAAATGTAGAGAGGGTGGACGCTGGAAGATAGTTCCACATTTGGAGACTCTGGGAGCACAGTGTCCTAGTAGGGTAATATGGAACCTCTTAGATATGCGGGTTCTTGGCCATTAAGGACTTTGTATGTGAGGAGGACGATTTCAAATTCTATTGTGGATTCTACAGGAAGCCGGTGCAGAGAGACTAATATGGAAGAAATATGTTCTCTGAGTTCTTGTCAGTACACTCTCACAGCATTCTGTATGAGCTAGAGAGTCTTTAGAGACTCATTGGGGCAGCCTAAAAAAGAGAAATGCAATTATCCAGCCTTGAAGTAACAAAAGCTTGGACTGATTTCTCTGCATGTTTTTGTGACAGGAATTTCATGATTTTTGCACTATTCTGTAGGTGGGATTAGGCAGTCCTTGTAATATGTTTTATGAGGGGATTAAAGGACAAACACTAATCAAAGATAACGTTCGGATTACTTGCCGGAAGAAAAGCAAGTCAACGCACAGCAATACAAACAGTGTTTACTGTAAATTAGCTGACATGAATAACACAAGGAGCATACCGTGTCTATGTTGTGGTGATCGGTTGGAGTAAATGTACTGCACCCTTCAAGGATTTCCACTAGCAAATGGGAGGATGACCTGAGAAAGTGGCCAGGGATAATGTATCGGGATATATTGTAATTGTTTGTCCTGTCCTTTGGAGTAGATGGTGGCATTGTGAAAAATGACAACAGCACTGAAGCCTACAGGTACATTTCATGGGGTAAAGAGGGTCGTGCATTTCTCCATCTAGTGAAGGATCTGGTGTGTTTGAAGGTGGATGTTCAGCCAAATTAGTCCAGTACACTCAGCTTGGGTGCTGCTGACAAGCCTGTGAGCCACAGAGACGGCTGGGTGCTCTTCTATTGCTGGACTGTATTGCACAGCTTCAAATGTGTGGAAGGTGCTTTTTAAAATATACATATATGCACACGTAATTGTTGTTGTGGAATCTCAGCTCACTTGACCATCTAGGAGAGATGAAGAAGACTCAGAGACACCAATGACTTACGTTGAGATAGATTATAAAACATGCTGCCATGATAATCCTAATGAGTCTTCCCAAATGCTCAAATTATATCTACAGCCTCAGGAAGTATCCCTCCCATACATGGTTATCTGTTTAACAACATAGCAAGAGGGGGGAATGCCGAGTTTCTCCCCTCTAGCCAGAGGAATAGGAGGTAAATAGGTCACAGACACTTAGTCTGTAAACATAGATAGATCGAAGGCCTCCTTAAGAGTTTCACGCAAACAGTCAGCTTTGCCTTGGCTTGGCTTGTCAGACATCTGTTCTGTAGACATATCTACAGTAGCTTTGAATAACTAGGTTGCAGAGACCAGGAGATATAGACTCATAGAGCAATCCTCACCATCCTTGTCCAGACTTTAAAGGTCTCATACTGTTTTTCATCAAGTTCACACAGCTGTCAAAGGTCCAACAACACTGTATTCGATATGCATTGCCCCAAACCCATCCGTGGTCCTGAATTTCAGCTGTAAAAAGTTGCTCAAACGAGCTCTGCTGAGCTCTCCTGAGAGCAGCTGTTTCTGTGCCTGCACCTTTAAATGCTAATGAGCTCCGTCTGTCGACGCCTACTTGGAGAGCCTCAGCCTTGTGTGCTACACGTCCCTCTCAGGAAGACGATGCCTCTTATGCTAGCCAGTAATATGCGCTAATGTTTGCGGTGGATGTATCACTATGGCTCGCGGAGATGCTTTCTTTCAACCATACAAGTTTGACCCAGGATCGGACCCAGAAGGAGAGGCTCCTGAAGAAACACATACTCTGTGGCTGCAGCAGGACGTTTCAGAATGGTTAGTGTGTCTGAATAATGTTAGTTTGCAACAAAGTCTCCAAACTCTTGGACACTGTTCGCATCGTCTCTGTCTCCAGTCTGCACATGTTTCCAGACTTTTTACTGTGACAACCAAGCTCCATCCTAATATTTTTAACATTAAACTCGCTTCAAACACCATTGCATAGCGGACCGAAGTGGAGCTAGCAAGTTTCCAGCTGACTTCACCATACTCGTAGGCAACTGTAAATACTATCAAAACGTGGCGACACTTACCTGTGGCTCGGCTGCAGTTGCTGGGTCCAGTATGGTTGGTACTGATCCTTTTACGAGGGTCAGTGTCGAGGCAAAGCCAGCTTTGTACTGACCCTCCTTGCTGAAGCAGTCCGATATGAAGTGGTTAGCGCACACACACACACAAACTTACAGGAACCGTAGCCGGCACGTTGTCGTTAAAAAATGAAACGCAACCACTGTCTCTTCTGTTCTTCTGTAGCTGGGACAGAATATATACTGATGTTGATTTTTTCCAACCAACAACAGAGCAATTTGCGTGTCTAGCTCTGAGCAACGACATTGCTAAACACTGCTGTCTCACTGCTGGACACACCAAACTTCACCTCGGGGATGAACGCCCCCTCTCGGATATCTCCTATCATTGCACAGAGGAGGTCGACCTTTGAAAATGACTCCTTTGGTTACGTAACAACAGGAGCTGAATCTGAACAGCCTGTAGGAGCAAATACTAGCAAGTACTTGCTAGTAAAAACTAGCAAATAGAATATTAAAGAAGGACTACTGCACGGAATTATGGCATAAGAATAGTTCACAGCTACTTTGATTGGAATAGCCTCTCACAAAACTGAAACTGTGTTATAACGTATACCATTGGTATTAAAAAACATGTTTATATACAAACTATACAATAACATTTTACTTGTCATGCAGATAATGTTAAGTTGCTATTTATGAACTGCACAAAACTGCGAGAAAGAGAATCATGGCGAACCTGTCAGTATCTTGTCAAATCTCATATTGACAGAGAAAGAAGGTACGTACAGAGTATGGAGTCGAGGTTACTGAGCTGCTTCAAATCTTCTCTACATCAAAACACAGGTTGCACAGGTATGGAGTCCATTTCTCCAGGAGAAGTACATGTTAGTATTAGTCTAGCTACATCACTTGGATCCAAAGTAAGCTCATTTTAATGCTGGTAAGTCAATCAATTTGTATTTATAAAGCACCAATTCTCAAGAAAGTTATCTCATGACTAGCAGGCTTCTAAGTGCAGAGCAAATTCTCAGCATTATATTATTTATCGCTTTTTGGTGCAAGGTTGATCAGCACAATCTGGGAAATAATTCTGAAGTGCTTTAGTCCAAACACTTCGCTTACAACGCTCTGGGACACTGAATCATTCAGCCAAGTCATTGTGGAGCTAATTAAACCTCAACTTAATCAAAGTCTACAGAAGCTGGTCTGTTGGGTCTAGCTGGAATCAATTATTGTAAAAAAGTACATTTTCACCACTGTTGACTAATGTAAATAAGGGATTTTCATTAACTATCAAATTATCCACAATGTAAGTGGTAAGGTATTTTGCAAATTATCTGATCTGTATTTTCACAGAGTATTTGGTCAGCAATTTAGTAGGGACTGGCTCTAACAGATACATTGATGGTGTTGATGGTTACAAGAGGAGGGGAGGACCCAAATGCAGAAAACACTCAGGAGGCAGACAGGATACCGGAACTAAGGGCGAGCTGAAAGATAGAAAAAACAAGAAATGCAGAAAAAACAAAAAGGGGTCACAAGGACAAAAGACAAAGTCACCCAAAAAAAAGCTTAAACAAAGTGCAAACAAAAGCTCAAATCAATGAAATACAAGGAAAAAAAAAACAGAAACATACCAAGGGAGACACTAGGAGACACTTGAGATGACGCGGGAGGGAAACACAGGGTGGCTTCACAGGAGAACACGGAAGGAACTGACAAAGTCAACAAGGGAAACAAAGACTTTATACATACACAATAATGAGGGGATCAGGTACAGGTGGTGTGATGCAGGAAAAGGACAGGTGAGGGAAAGGAACAGAAAAACTCTGGAAGGAGGGAATAACACAGAGGGAGGATCTGAAAAGCAACACCCAAACCATGAGGGCACAATTTCAAAATAAAACAGGAAACACGAGAACAACAAAAACCGGTATCATGACAGATAGATGAAGAAATAATTGTAGTTAGCTGTTGAAGGTCAATGGTAGGAAGGCTGTCTAGATATATATCTGGTAGCAGCTGTTTCTAAGTGTTTTACGCTAGAGGCTGGTACCATCTGAGGTCAGAAGGTGAATAATTGTGTTAGTAAGTATAATTTTATCGTTACAGAAGCCCATAAAGTCATTACTGCTGAGTGTTATAGGAACACAAGGATCAATAGAGGTATGACTCTCTGTCAGCCCGGCTACAGTGCTGAAAATAAACCCCAGGTTGTTCTTATTTTCCTCTATCAGTGCTGAATAACAATCTGCTCAGGCATTACAGAGGTCTCATGTAAGTGTAGTCTGGCTTTCTAGCCCGGTACGCCAGTGATGTTATGTACACTGGGCTAGCGTAATGTTTACACTGTGCCACTGTTTTAAGTTCTGTAAGCTGCTGATTTATTTACCGTGTCAGTTTAGCATGTTAGCTAATGTGGTAGCAGGAGTGTGGGGTGGGAACGTTGCTGAACTTTAGATTTCATATCAATGTTTAATAAGAAACATGGTGTTAAACTTTAAGTTTATTTGTTAATGACTGTTACGTTTTCCCATCAAGTTGAAGAGAAGGGGATATCTTTCATTCTCTGCCTTTGTTTTATTATGTTATATTTTATGGTGAAGACGTCAGATAATGAGAATCTCTGTGTGCAAGATGGAAGCAGACAATGCATTGTTAATCTAAAGTGATATAATTTGCAGTGATCTTCTTTAAACGTGTAGCACCACACTGAGCCTGCGTGACATCATTCTGTGCACTGCTACATTAAAAACAGTTTTAGCACATTCGCTCCCTTGAACAGCACATCCCAGCTCGTACTACTGTCCATACAGTGTATCCAGGACGAGCTACAGGTGTCATTAACTGATGTGGTTAAGTGAGTGTTGCAGTAAAATTGCAGGTGTTTCAGTGCCAGCTGTTCTCTAGTGCAGTGAGAGTGAGAGGCACGCACTGCAATTAAGTGACCGCGGGCATCGAAATATGATTTCAAATTTACAATCCACAAGATGGAGAAAATTATATTTCTGATTGTAGATTCTTCTACATAGTCGAAAACTCTTGGAACCAGCGTTTGTTCGACGAATGCAAAAATGCAAAATCCTTATCTCAGTGAGATGTGAGCGCTGCTTTGTTTCAGTGTGATTACAATTAAGACATAAGTGCTCCCTGCTGAATCTTTGGCACATGCTTAACTTCAGGTTGGGGTTGTCCTAAACAGCAGAGCCATTACTGTGGGATACCACTAAATAACCATTTAGTGTACTGACAGATTGGTGAATTAGAAGTGTTCTCTCCCAACTAGAATATAGCTTTGTATATTTACAGGCACAGCAATAGATTAAAAATAAATGCACACACTCATTCACAAATCTATACACTAACCGAATAAAAGCAGACAGGAGTGAAGAATCGCAGACTGGTCCACACACACACATGTAAATGCATCATAAAAGCAGTACACATGTGTTTTGCTGTTATGTGACAGCCTTTAAGCTCCCACGTCTCTGATTTTCTTGAATGACGTTGAGGTAAGAACTGTCTGGCGTAAATGGTGTAAAAATGCAGGGACGTCAGGCTCGATGAAAAGCTTGTTAGTCTTACCGTAGCTCTAGCAAAGGTGACATTTTAGAAATAAGAGGTTTGCAGAAAACAGTGTGATACATCAGGTTGGTTCAGTCACAATTTGGGGGTTGTTTGGAATTAAATGATGCTACAGTCAACTAACTTTTATGTTTTTACACTAACCTAAATCTTTTTATTTGATTTATTTCCCTGCATGCAAACCTCTGAAATGCTTCAAAACATCTCACAGTTTAGTCACACAGAAAACCGCCTGGAGTACTGTCAGGGAAGTCATTACTCTTCAACATTTACTGTCTTCCTCATAATTCGCAGCAGGTCATTTGTAATCTCTGTTCCACAGAGTTAATTTAGTCTCATTTTAGCCTCAATTCAAGTGCAAGGGGTAAACATTTACATCTGAATATCTACGCCAAACTTGTGGATTGATATGAGCTCACCTTAAATGGACTCATTAACTGGATTTGATTAAAATTTGAGAGTAGAGTAAGGGTATGGAGAGGAAAGTGGCTGAAGAGATGAGATTTGATACAATTTTAGAGGCTGGGGGATTCAACAAATTTTTTTTACCTCTTTTAGTGCCAAGTATTCAGGCATGATCTCCAGGTTCAATCCATATGTATATTCATATATGTAGTTTCAATCAACAATTCATCATATCAATATTTGCTGCACAGTTTGTCAAGATCGGCTCACTTACTGCTGGAACTTGGTTGGTGCCAATAAATGTGTTCTAATAAGAGAAATCCCCTGTTCGCAAATACTGACTTGGACTGACCAGTGTTAGGGAAGTTACTTTTAAAAAGTAGTGTTTGATCGTTACTCGTTAATTCTTAAAAAAAAGTAATCCCTTACTTTACTTAGTTACCCTCTATGGAAAGTAACTTTTTACGTTACTCGTTACTTTTATGTTACTTTGGCCAGGGCACAGTGTACACCTCACACTCAAATTCTTCCCCTTATTTTCAATCAGTTCGAAATAATGGGAATACCGCCTTCCCTCAAAAGTTACCGTTGGTTGTGGTTGCTCCGCGGCGCTTGCCATGGTGACTGACTGCTCTCTGCATGCTATTGCTAGTACCAGCCTCAGTGTGGAATGAGAGCCCGCGACTATTGCGCAAGCGCGCAGCTGAGGCAATGTTGCTGTCAAATCTGCCCCTGGGAAAAGTAACATTGTGCCCAACTGAAAAAGGAACTACGTTTTGTTACCATATTTTCAGTAGTAGCGCGTTACACTACTTTTTACCCGAAAAAAGTAGTTACGTTACTGTAACTTGTGACTTTGTAACGCATGACACACAACACTGCTGATCGTGCATCATCATGCAGCCGCTACATTGAAAATTTATTTTTCATCAGTTTCACATCAGTTAAAGAACCACATGTTCCCTAGGTTCAGATTCATTCAACAGAACTCTTAAATTGTCACGTTTTCATCCAAAGTTAGTGCAAATCGCAATTTAATTGACATGAAAACTATTATGTTTTTCCATCCACTACTGTATTACAAATATTAGGTGTTGGATAGTCTGATTTACTGGGCCTCTGTTCCATAAAACAAGATTATCCAATAAACCAGTATTTTGTGAGCCTGACTCATTTTCCAGTTGATTCGTTACATAAAGCAAGCTCAGCATAGTTGGAGCTCAGTCACTATGGCACGTCATGCTTGAAAACTAACCTAACACTAATTACTCTAGCGACACAAAACAAGCTAGCAGCTGTTACCATTTATTTTACAGGGATTTAGCCATGAATGGCAGGACTTGCCTCCCCAAAGTTCCCCTGGCACTATTTTGCAGGGGTGCTGTTGCTGCTTCTAGGTGGAGCGCCGCCCAAGACTATTGTGATTGGTTTAAAGACATGCAAACAAGCCAGAATGTTTATTACCCCTAAATCAGGATGAGAATTGGTGCAGTGCTGACACAGTGAGGTTTAAGTCACATGCTTCATTCATGTCGTAATTTGAATCTCAGCTATATTTTTGAGGTTTGATAAACAATGCAGGCTCCTCTGCCATGCCCAAGAAAGAATGTTTACACTTTTATGAAATATATTAAATTTGGTAATATTTTAAGGGAAAAGGAGCAGAGGTACTTAACACAGCCGTTGAGTGTTTTTTTTTTATTTGTACCAAATACCTACTAAACATATCACGTTCCCATCAGACTCAGCATACTGTATGTGTTTATTGAGAAACATGTTAAATTGAGATGTTGAACTTGGTTTACACTAAACCTGCTAAACATCAGTGTGCTGGCATGCTAACATCAAGCACACTTAGTTGTGTACTGGACTGCCTCAGTACAGTCTGATAGAGATGCATGGTGAATAAGGTATACAAACCTTAAGCAGTATAGATAGATAGATAGATAGATAGATAGATAGATAGATAGATGAAAATAATATTAGTTGGAGTGAACAGAGCGCCTTCTGTCCTTACAATTCAGCAGCCAGGTGTTTAGTTTGTGTCCTTCAGATTCAAACTTCTGATTTGTCAACTCTGCTTGTGTGTGTCAGTGAGTGTGTCATGCTGCGTGGGATCTTCAAACTGGGGAAAAAGAGTCACGACGTCCTGCTCACCCGAACCAGACTGACCTGGACCCCCATCACCCCAGAAACCCCCACAAGTGAGTAACAACAGTCATGGGCTGACACGGCAATCATTTTTCTTGCTGCTGACAGACAGACAGACACAGACAGACAGACACAGACAGACAGACAGACAGACAGTATGTCGAGGCAGCTGGTGCTGTAATGGAGAAGGTTTGTCATGTTGAGACCACCTGAAACAAGACATCTGGACACACACACACACACACACACACACACACACACACACACACACCACTACATTAATTTTATAAGTAAGTTTCTAGTTACTTTGCAGATCAGAATTCTCAGTGCTGATAGGCTATCACTTGTGGCATGTAACCAATCATGGTGACTGGAGACACCAATGGGTGGCTGCATCAGAGCCAAGTAGCACATTTTTTAAATTTAGCTGCAATCTGACAAGAAGAAAACACCAGTTCAGATAAAATGCTGAATATTGGATTTGATATCAGTCTATTCCAACATGACAGTATCATTTTTGATCCACCACCACCTGCTTAATGTCTTTTAGAGAAACAGAAACAAAATGTGGACTATATGATCTGGAGTAACAGAAAAAAAGACAAACAAACAAACTCTGTATTGTCACTAATGTTATGTCTTCAGCAATTGAGATCAGCCTCTTTGCTTCAACACTTGTACCAGGGGAACCAATGCTTAGAACCATGTCTAACCGTGCATTTTTTAACCAGTTATTTTCTCCGAATGAGCAGAGTGTGCTGCAGTTTTGTTAAAGTGATGCATAATGTGCCAGCTCCTCTGTTAATGCAGATCTTGGCATCTCACTGACATTAAATAGTTAAACTTTGTGTTGCAAAACTAAATTTACTGTACTGAACATTTAATTTGAGGTCAATACAGGGTCCTCAGAAATTCCAATGGAACATAAAGTATATATAACCAGTGCCGGCCCAAGCCTTTTGGGGGCCCCTAAGCAGAATTTGATTTGGAACCCCCCCTCCCACCACCGCGGAGTCACCTGTGCTTGACAATTATTGACACAAATGTCACACTATCATTTTACATTATAAATTGTTTTAATACAGTGATAGATTATGAACTACTGTCCCCCTGGGCACAGATGCACAAGGATTCGTTCAGATTCACAGCCTTATGCTTTTTGTCTTATTGAGGTAGTGACTTCACGCAACGACTTGGGCTTCAGGGCCCCTTCACCTCTTGGGTCATTCAGGTTCATTCAGTGGAACTCCATCCAAAATCCATCCTTGCTTTGTCTATGCACGCGAGGTGTCTAGTTTATGCACATGACTAAAATGACACAGCAGTTGTAGGCAGATATATTGATCATGAAATCGGAATCATCTTGTCTTGAATTATTCATTCATTCATGTCACTTGTTTAATGTTTTTAATATGTAAAAAAATTTTTTTTTTTTCTTGGGGCAAGCGGCCGATTATGTCGCTTATGCCTCAGGCTGGCCCTGTATATAACTTTATTATAATAATAACTATCAAAATTTGGAATAATCAGCTTCTTATGGAAAACTGGACTGTGTTTAATAGTTAAAACCCAAACATGACCAGCTGATCCTAGGACTATGTGGGAGAACTGATCTGATTAGTGCCACAGTGTAATAGGGCTGTAAATCAAAAGTTAAATCACAATGCGATATTTGCCGATATCACAAAGATGATTCGATTTGATACAGGGGCTTGTGATATGAGATGATATCATATGTCCATTTAACACAATCAGTTACATTTATATCATCTCACAAAAAAACAACTAAAATATAAATTGACAGTTTTATTACTGAACGCTACAGTGGAAATATGATTTTATCAATGGTTCCAGACATTTAAATGTAAAACAATCTATTCTTTTTAATAAAAGGAAAGCACTGTTTAGAAGGGAGTTGTGTGTGGATGGAAACGCTGACAGAGATGTGCCATGGGATTTCAAAATGAATGTGTATCTTAACGATTGTGGCAATATGGATCGTTGATCACTGAATCGATATGTAGATATATCGATATATAGATCTATTGTTATACCCCTACTATGTAAATAGCAATAAAACACATTCTGACTTCCAGTGCATACAGAAAGTTTAAAGACAAAACTACTGGGTCGAAGCACCTTTTGCTTAAACACATATGCTTCAGACACAGCATAGAGGACTGTTTGTTGTACACCATCCGGATGCTGTACTGTGCCCTCACAACACAGTTGACATTCTGCCAACAATTATTAACAACCTAATAATGTTTTTGTTTTTTTTGTATTACTGGGACTGCTGCAGGTCCAGGCCCTAGAGTAGGCCGCCACCATCTCTCATATACTATAGTAAAGCTACGTTGTTGTTTGTCAGCTCTGACGTCAGTAGAAGCTGGTGGAAAGAGATTCCCTCTCATTATTACAGGGTATAGGAGAAACTCCATTTCAAGCTAGCATCAACAAAACACGCCAAAAAGACACTATTGTGTGAGAGAAGAAGTGTATGAAAACTGAAGGAACTGAAAAAAGTTTCTTTCAGTTGGGAACTGAGAGCGTAAATGATCCTATAAAGGTTAACACAGTATCTGGTTTAGTCATGCACCAATATTTTGGTAGTATGTTTGTATCAATATTGATTATTTTGTTAAAGTCTCATGTTGCGTGTTTAGTTTTTGGTTGAAATTCATTCAGGAAGCACTGCTTAGTGGAGCAGGATAAAGGTGTAAAAAACTGTGTGTGGTGTGTGTGTGTGAGTGTGAGTGTCTGTGAGGTTGAAGCCAATCTGTTTTGCTGTATTTCATCCAAGCTAATGTCATTAAGCCAGCACTCTGTGTGTGTGTGTGTGTGTGTGTTTGTGTGTGTGTATTGGCAGTAGTACAGAGCAGTTGGTTCGGCCCATGGGGGGTTATTAGAGTCTCTCAGTGTGAGGAGATTAACACACACACACACACACACACGCGCACGTGCACGCGCACACGCACGCACGCACTGAGAATCAGCCTGTCAGCATGCTGTGAGTGTGTTGATGAGATATTTCTATATAAATGGATCAGCTGTTGTTGTTTATTTGTACACATGAATTCATCCTGTCTCACCCTGTAACCTGTCTCTCTGTCTGACAGGGAGGTGAGGCCTGAGCTTTCACACAGATGGACAAACAGAACATGTTTTGTATGATTGGTAAACTCAGATATTATAACTGTAATGATATGAAAGAATTTCAAATGATACCAAGTCTGATTTGCAGTCACAATCAATCAGAGTGCTTAAGTGTTTTGAAGTGTCATGAAATCATGAAATATACATGCAGACGGAATGTGATAGAGAATCAAAGTAGCGCAAGTGATTTCGGGCACCCCTGGGATCTGAGGTGAATGTCCTATGCATTTGCTACATAGACATTAGGTCACAGATGGAGCACTTCAAGGCTTGGAGCAGCACGAAAAGGTTATTAGCTGAGTCATCAGTACAACAGAGGAGCAGTTGTGTTAATAAAGATACGGTTCTTTTAAAGCAGTTCTGAGTTCCACTTCTAAAACGAAGTGCACAGGATTTGCTAACACACTGATTGGTATTGTGGTTTTTAGATCCTGCCCAGAAAAATGAGAAAAGAGATAGTTCCAACTGAATTGAGGTGTAGTCAGACTTTCAAGAAATATTTAAAATGGGAATACAGAATGGGGAAAAGCACTTTGAAAGCAGTGGCTCTTTCAGCGTGAAATCTGTTGCGCAAACTTAAAACTGTAGTATAGGAATATGATTATCAATTGAACTGTTAAAAAAAAACCACAAAAATGCGTAAACAGCACATTCAAAAATGTAATGCAATTTTTAAGTACCCTACTAAACTTTGCCACTTCACAGTTTTACAACCCTCAAAAAATACATTTAGTATTAGACTGGAACTGGGACACTCTCTTTAATGTTTTTCTGGGTTGAGAATTCCCACTTGCAGTATCTCTATAGGTTTTAGGAGGGTAAAAAGATGTGAAGGAACAATAACTGATCAATTTACAATCAATTTACAATATCATAGCAGTGGACTTGTTTACATGATCAATTGTTGTCAGTGACACTGAACGAGTGATGCAGTGCTGCAGCCTCAGTGTGTGTGTGCGTGTGTATGTGTGTGTGTGTATGTGTGTGTGTGTGTGTGTGTGTCTGCGTGTGCCAAGTACGGTGTGTGTGTGTGTGTGTGTGTGCGTGTGTGCGTGTGTGTGTGTGTGTGTGTGTGTGTGT